>CM042430.1:7046201-7106201 GCA_023631565.1 Gymnocephalus cernua
CACTGATCTGCAAACACGTCTCTAAAACTCAAATAGATGTTTTCCTGTACTACCAGTGCCTTTATGCCTGTGGAGCACATAACCTCAGTACAGCAGTGGGAGGCCAAAACCGAACCAAACAGGTGCCCTGCGTGAGACCCAGGCTCCAAAATAGAATTCATTGTTGAAATGCATTTTAGTTTCTGGAATCAATTGCCCTGCCAAGAGAGTCACTATGTGTACACAGATGACAGTATGCATTTAAAGGGAGATACAGTATTTTGCCCTGTATACAATCGAAGGAACTTCTAAATACAAGAGCAGTATAGTATACTAAATGCTTGTTCTTGGGGGAATTACTAGAATTGTTGGGTCTTTGTAAATTATAGAGTGTGGTCTAGACCTACTCTATTTGTAAAGTGTCTTGAGATAACTCATTATGATTTGATACTATAAATAAAATTTAATTGAAAATTGAATTATAGTGTTTAGAGAGATCATCCGAGAACTGAAAGGTTACAGGTTTGATACTTGTAACAGTTTGTGTTGCTGATGTAGCCCCAAATGTTGTACAAACGTATCATGAAGATGTTTCATAAAACCAGATATTTACTAAAGATGAAGAAACAAAGAGGTGATGTTTACCAGTGCATGGAAGGAAGAGACGGAGAATATACCCAGCCGGCCCATTGCCAGCTTGGTGGGGCGAGAGGCAACAGCCAGGAGGCGTTTGGGATTGGGCAGCTCTCCTCCCTGCAGGCTGGCCAGGTAGCACCTGAAGCGGAACAGATCCATGTGAAACTGCTCCAGGTTCTGCTCCCACAGGAAGATCTGCAGAGTGAGGATGGACACAACAACACATTCAGTTAATTGCTCCTCAGAGCTTGTTTGTCAACTTTAGACCAAGATGGAGCATCTCTTCTCTGCCCCAGAAGCCCGGTTACCAGTTTGCTTCAAGTGTTGCCAACCTGCACTCTCTGTTTCAAATGGTTTGATGTTTACTGGGGCAGTAGAGCAGAACATTGTGATTATTCACTGGGCCATCCCCTCCCAGTCACGGTCCTGCACTGGTGTTTGGAAGAGGCAGCCAGTGCCATGGCGGAGGGCTCTGTATCACTGCCAAGTAGCCCAGAGACGGAAAAGAAACAATACTTCAAATTCCACTGGCAGATAGAGGCTGGGAGCGTTTCAGCTTACTAAGGAGCAGGCCTATATCCATTCAGCTCTGCACAATGTGGAACCTGACACTGCCAAACTGAACCGCTCCAACCAGGCACTACCTAACTGTCCAAACAAAGGCCATTTGATCTCCCTTCACTGTAAACAGACCTATTAAAAGACAATATGAAATATGAAAGAATGGCAGGCTAGCGACTGGTGCCAACTGCATACAGTGTTTAAAAAATAAAAAAAGCTATGTGGTGCTCAATAGGTGTGTAGCATCAGCCGCCTCTAGCTACCTCTGAGATCCGTTACTTAATCCCCTCATACCTCGCCCTGCTTCTCTGTCCATCTCCTGTTTCTTGCATCAGAACAATTTGGGGATACGGATATTGAAATACTTACTTCCATGCAATACCTGTAATTAGGCAAACAATATGCAACTTGAATATGTTAACAAAATAATAGATGTTGACAGGGCCTTTCTGCGTGGAGTTTGCATGTTCTCCCTGTTTGCGCAGGTTTCCTCCCACATAGAGACATACATGTCAAGTAACGCCTGCGTTGCCCTTGACGAAGGTACTGGCATTACAACTGGAGTTGGACCCCAGCCACCGGACTATGGCTGCCCACTGCTCTTAATTAGTTAGGATGGGTTCAATGCAGAGGATACATTCCTTGAATGTGTTAATTGTACTTGGCAAATAAAGGATAGAGAGAAAGCAGCAGCAGGAGGTTGATGACAAGAGCTCTTGTGTTGAGGTTATACTCCACGAGCTGCTACTTTACTTAAGTCATTTTTAACAATCCCGTTCTGCTTGTTAAGTTGCTTATCGGCTCATCAAAAGTTGTGGGTTGGACGGAAATTAAAATGGTTTGCACTGTTAAAAAATAGTTCCAATGCAAGCAGCATCCTGAATTGAATGACAATTAAATATTCTCATGCATTAGGAAAATCTAAACTAATTTGAATATATAGCTGCAGATGTGTTGTCACATTTAAGGAAGCTGTACTGTCCATTTTGTTCCTGTATTATATTACTATATATCATATGTACAGACACAGGTGAAGTTCTTAACAAATGGTATTTATTACGCTGTACTTGATGGGTCAAATTTAATATTTGGACATTATTCTTTCAGAATGACTAATTTCTAGGATGCATGGGGAAAAGAAGAAGGAAACAAGAATGTAGCCATCATTAACAAGCTTGCAACTACAGTTTTTAAAAAGAACTATGAATGTGTACAATTTTGAGTTTTAGGATTTTCCTAGGATATTCTCCAACTTCCTCAGAGAATCAATCATCTTTCCAGACTCTTCCATTCAGCATAATATCTAAAATCCCAAAACAACTGCCTGATATGTGGGGAGACAACCGAGAAAGGAGAATAAAACCTACTTGATCCAGGATCGTCTTCCTCTTCTTGGTGTCAGTAACAGCAGACAGCTGCATGTCTCCCATCTTCTTCATCTTCTCGTCCATGTCGATCTTCTGCTCCAGCTTCTTGATCTCTGCGCGAAGCAGGCGCACCGTGTCTTCTCTGTGGTGCTGGCGGGCAACGGCAGCGGCACATGCCGAGTGGATGGCTGTGATCCAGTTCTCCAGCTCTGTCTGGCTGCAGGTCTGCGTGGGGACAGACAGGGAAAGGTCAGAGGTTAAACAACTGGCTCTCTGACATTTGAGATAAAAAGCTCTTGATTTGCTTTTCCTGTGTTGATTCACTGCTAATTATAACAATAGAGAATCACATTTTTAAAGAGCATGAAAGGAAAGAAAACTGCATAAAAGTGCAGTCAAGGTCAAGGTAACGCTTGCCTATGGGAGAATTTGCACGTATTCACAGACCAGATGACATTTAAGCATTCTCTTACCTGAAACAGAAAAGCATCTCCCAGGGAGTTGCTGAGACAAAATACAAAGTCCTTTTTGGGATGCTCTGGTACAGCCTGGACAATACTGTTCTCTACCCAGATGGCATGCTTGGGAATACTGTTGTTGTCGATCCCTGAACGGCCATCAGTCTCATAGAAGAACAGAGTGCAACCTGGAAAACCAAAATAAACTATTACATTTCATACATAATATATTACTTGACAGCACATACTCTTGCTGGCTCCAATATCTAGGAACGACTCACAATGATACCCATGATCTCTTTTAAAAGCCAGATTTGCTCAAGCAATTTAATTCTGCTCTCCAGTGGCCAACATTAAGAAGTGCAGCATGGCTGACTTACCAGCGAGGGATCATTATCATTTGAGTGCTGATTTGAGTCAAGTGGCATGAAAATATAATAATGAGGTTTGCACCATGCTTGAATTAAAACTTGGTTTAGTATGCTACTGTAAAATGAAGATAGACTAGATTTGAAGGATTTCTGCATCAGCTACTGTATTTCAGCAGAAGAAAACTATACATCAAAAGCATGCCGTGTTGACTGAGCTGTATTAATACTGAGATTATGCAATAAAGTGTAAATGTTAAGGACACACTGAGGGCATAACAAACCTTTCAGGGAAACCCAGTAACTCTTCCATTTGCGCCTCGTGGCTGACTCCACTTTCTTGTTCTTCTTATGTACGAGGAAGTTCTTGACGGCAAGCCTGCCAGCTTTGCGCACCATCCCCTGGGCGACACTGAGCAATGGGTCCGACTGGTAGGCGGAGCTCATAGTGCTCTGCTCGTCACTCAGGGCCGACCCCGCCTCCTCCAAGCTCTCCGTCTGGCAGGAGCTCATTTCCAGTTCTTGGCGAAAGTTCTCGTACACGCCCTGTACACACTCGCTGGCCCCGCCGCCACTGCTGCTGCCACTGTCGCTGCCAGCGAACATGCTCCTGCCGGCTGCCGAGCACACGGAGAAGGAGGCCGACATGGTCTTGTAGCGTCGAGACTGGTGCTCGGCCTCCACCGTCACCCCGTCGATGCCACTGTCCTCGTACTCGCTGCCCTCCCCGGCTGTGACATCCTGCGTCGTGACAGAAGCACAAGACAGGTGAGACAGCATGGCAGCCACGTTTTCTAACAAGAGTCCATGGGTTGCTTAATAATCCTGAGGTTCTGCTCAAAATTAATTGCTCGCAGCAAAGCGTCTGCTGTTGTGCGAGTACAGCCTGCCCTCCCTGTGGCACCGCAGGGTCTGCCCTCTCCTACCCACATGGCCAAATGCTCCTGGGAGATGAAGGGGGTTACACCGAGCTCGGTATCTCCATCTGGTCACATGACCCAATCATGTGCTCCAGAGCTCCATTCTCTAGGGCCGACGGTGCCCCGCAGTGACAGGGCCACCATACACATTTTACTGTTACACTCTTGCACAGGCCTCCCCTCATTATCATGACAAAGGACTGAGGCATTTCAAACGGGGAATGACTTTAAGCTCTGCGACCCCCCCCCCCCCCCCCCATCATCGCAGTCTCCTCTCCCAAGAAAAACAAGACAGCTCCCCTGATATAAGCTTTCTTTTTACACTTTTTCAGCAGCTTATTATCTGTGAGGTGAATGCAGTGGAGGAAGTGCTCAGACACAATGTGAGGGAATTAAAATGAACGAGGAGAGCTGTCTTATTGGTGATGCCACCAGACTACATTACGATTCTGCACAGCTTTTCATACTCTGGCCAAGGAGCATAAAGGAGCCGTGACACAGCTAAAACAGTTCAGGTCCCTGACATTTCACCAAACTTGTGAAATCAAATGGACATAAATACATGATTTACATACTCATGGATGGAGGAAATGATATGTTATGTTTTCTATGAAGTGTGCCCCCTTTTAAATGAGATTTGCCATGAGCCAAATTAGTGGTTGAAAAGTTCAGCACAATGTGAAATTGCTCTGCATCTTACCTGTATAGTCTGCGCCCTCCTGCCCTGCATACTGGCACACATGGCAGCTTGGTGGCTGCTCAGGCCTTCGGACAGGCAGTGGGAGCGCCGGCAGGGGAGGGTGTATGCACCGTAGGTGTTACCATCCTCCTCTGATGGGGAGAGCATATTATCGTCCTCGCCCTCCCTGATAGCCCTGTTGGCATCGTGCCACTTGGCATAGCGGCCGTGGGGTTGCCTACGGGCGGGGATCTTCTGGCTATACAGCTCGTCCAGGGAGTTGGCCCTGTCAGTGGAGTCTGAGGGGCTGGACTGCAGGTGTCCTTTGCAGTCAGTAAAGTCCCTCTCGTTGGCTGTGTCTATGATCTCCTCTGTGCTGGTCAGGTGCTCCTGGCTAAGGTCAGACAGGGAGAACTCCAGGCTGTCATTTCGCCACATGTCTGCAGACTTAGACCTTTTCTTCTTGAAGCTGATGGTCTCCTTGGGGCCATCCCGAGTTTTCTGGAGGTATGTTACCTCGCCTGTGTACACATCTTCGTCCTGCACCTCCTCTGCAGTGGGGTCAGGTAGGGTTATGTGCATCGTATTCATCTGCACGGACGGATTGGCCAGGTCATTGTGAAAGGACACAGGCCGCAGGTTCATGGCCACACGGTCCACCCAAATGGGGCTTCCGAAGTCTGGGAGGATATTTGTCTCATTGAAAGGCTCCAGTCCATTGTCAGCCAGGGATTGTGGGATACTGGGGGTGCTACTTGAGCGTGTGCTCGTCTCAGAGTTCCTGTGCTCTATTTTCCCTGATGAAGCATGTCGAGAGCGTCTGGACTGCTTGTTGGAGATGCGAAGAGACCGAGACATGTGCTTACGTGACAAATAGCCATGTTCATTACCGTAGAGGGCATGGTCCCCATTCTGGCTCTCGACATTTCCCATGATTCAGAGGCTGGACAGAAGTGGACAAACAACTTAAATTAACTCCAAAAGAACATGAAACCAATTATTAATTGTTTCGGAATTGTGCCTACCTGCAGGATTGCGTTGATTTTTCTGGCATTTTGTCACTGGATCTTCAAACAGTTTGGTCCTTCAGCTGCTGGTATGATCCCAAAAGCTCTGAAAACAGATATCCATATGAGAAATCATATTAAATGTGTGACGTCCTTCCAATTATGTATGCTGGCATAGTATAGTTATGCAAGAGACAAAAAAGCTGTACACAACACTAGAGTTGTTTGTTTTTGCCCAAGAGCCCTACATACATTCATGGAGGATAATCCAAAAAAAAAAGACAACTTTATCCAGACATCTTATAACAATATACAGGCAGTTTAATCAAAACAAGTTGGAGCATTCATCAATTGGAACTAAGAAGAGGATTTAAGAAACTCTCACTAACACTGAGACGAACAAGATCATTGCATGATTGCTTTGCCAAGAGTGTATGATGATCTTTAACTGTTTTAGTGATCAATAATTAGCCTGAAATTGTACTAAGTATTTTTTAACTGTTTGTACCCCATTACAGCTTGTATATCAACTCCTCGCAAAGTCCCTGTAAGAAATTGCAGAGCGACATGGATGTGGCCAGTACAGACTTCCCCCTAAAAAAACTGGTGCTGGTCAGAAACATAAATTGAGGATTTTAAATAAGAAAATCAGACCAGAGGAGCATATGTAACTCTATCCTGGCATATTGTGTTGCTTCTTCACTCACACTACAGAAAAAAAGACAAGCCAGCTAGAAAGTAATCCACTCAGCCCCTTCCAACATGCACAGGAGTTGTGTGAAGTAGAGGGGACATAATGACAGTATGAGCACTGTGACAGCCTGAGTGAACATGAGTTATTCAGAGCTGAAGTGAGCCGTCCATGTAGCGTTGTTGTTGTTGTCTGTTCTCAAGAACAACCTCCTGCATTAGAGAGGACTGGGAGCAGGAGGGATCTTCAGCATAATGCATATTTGGACTCCATCTACCCGCCTTTAGGCTGGACAGCCTGCTCCTGCTCCCGTTCTTTGCCTGGGACCATCAGCAGATGGGACAGTAGATTAACTAACCATGTTGTGGCTGTTCCTCCTGATGTGCGCTCCCCTCCTTTCAGGACAGACCCTTTGGGGGTGCAGTTTTTGTGCGTGTGTAGCCACCACAGATGAGTGGGAGCCCAACCCTCTGCTGCTCCATGTACTCAGGCTTACAGTGAACAGGGGCATTATGTAAACTGAAGCTGACCCCGTTTTTCTACCTTATGTTGCTCTCTTTCCCCTCCTCATTCTGCTCACTCATCACCATTCACTGGTACTGCAATGCACAATGTTTGATGTTGATGGAAGTCCCATTTATTTTTCATATAACCCTGCGGTTTATTGCCCGTTTCATTCAATCCTGTTTAGTAGAGGAAGAGAAACAAAAGGAGGAGGGACAGAACTATGAAATGCCACTGCACTCATTACAGGAAACAAGATTCACTGTGGGACACAAACATGCTTACTAAATGCTAGCACAAACATAGCAAGAGCTTCTAGGCTTGTTTGTACACTTCCCCACACCGTACCCTTTATTTTTTCATATGTGTAAGTTCAATGACTCTGCAGAGGTCATCCCTGGAGAAAAACAAAATGTCCTTTGCGTTTTCACAAAACTGGTTTCATAAAACTGTAAATACAATAAAATAAAGCCCTACGAGAATCCTTTTGACAGGCTTAACAGTGAGTATTTACGGATGAAGTTTCTGCTACGTAAAGGGGAGCTTTAATATGTTGCTGGGCTGGATTTGCTAATGTTCTCAGTGGTTTCAATGTTAATATGATGTGAAATTAGCCAGAAATTAAATAGACCGTTTCAAGCAGAGATGAGGGGCTAAAACAGCCGAAGATGTGGTTTCGTCAGCCGGTACAGTAAAGGCAACCCACTGTGCAATGACCTTGGATTTACAGCACAACCTTAATTTGTTCAAGTCTGAAATATGTGAACCAGCTGATCATCAAAAAAATGGCAAAATGATCACAAATATTTAATAAATGAAAATAGTTGATGCATTCTACAACACTGCTGGAGTGCAACAAATCCTCCTATTACTATGACTACACATAGTCTGTCCTTTACCTTTTTCTAGGATAGACCCATTCATATTCAATTTTCATGAGCTTGAAATATTCTATATTATTATTACTAAGGGTCTGAGCATTTATTCTGTTTTTGAGCAATTCTTTCCAATAGAAATGTATTAAAAACAATGTTTTTGCCTGCTGTCTCGCCTTAAAGAAGGCAGCAGCAGCAAAGTTGGTTCAAAGAGAGGAAAGTAATAGTGTGTATACAATCAAATTTAAAACTCATGAGAATAAAGTATAATAAGTGTTCCAGTATGGTCAAATAAACACGTTAATGGGGACAACAGATTTAAATCCTAACAGCTCCTTGTTTAATCTGTCACACGATTAGTAGTTTAACATTACACAAAAGAGAGCAGTTCTCTTTACATTAAAATCATTTTTGCAGAAGAATCAGCTAGCTACTTTTGCCTCTTAAGCCCACTATAGACCAAGCAGAAAATCGTCCGTCGTACAGTCTGGCGAGGTCAGTGACTCGAGTCTGTGCGGTGTGTTCCGTGCCGTCGTCCGTTGGAGGGGCCATCGGCCTTCATTTTCGTCGATTTGTAGGGCATAGTCAGGAGGGCGGGCACTGCTGGCAGTCGGGCTCAAATGACCAATCTGATTGGTGGAGAGCTAACCCAGAAACAGGGAGCCGAAATGAGCCTAGACTAGAGTCTCTCAAAATCTGATGAAAATCTTTTAAACTGACCTTTGTTGATCTGAAATGAAGACAGATTCAGCAACTGCACGGCCTGTTTCTTCTTAAAATGTTTTCAGAAACACGTTTCAGTAAACTATTTTAGTACAATTTGAGATCGTATGCTGAACGAGTCGCCATTAATGGCCGTTTGAAAAATCCAAAATCCGGATGCAGCAACCAGACCCACGTGATGCGTTCGTCCAATCAGCTGCCGGTTTTCATTTTTGAGCGACAATACAGATTAGCACCGCCTGCTGTTATGGAAACGTATTACGTCTCGTCTCTTCACTATGTTCAGAGGCAGGTTTTTACCAATTCGGGCCGACTGATCAGTCCAGCTGCCTTTTCTGCCAAGGGTTGGCCATCTGGTTGGTCTGTAGTGGGCTTTAGAGAGATAACAGAACACTCAATCCCCCTGAGCATAATGATTTTCAACCAAAGGTTTCAAGATATAAGAACACATACAGTTAAGAGGCTGACCTGGAGAAGCTCATAAGAATAACATTTTACAAATGAATAAGCATGCATTTCCAAATTTTTAAATACAGGGATATATTAGCAGAATATAAGAATACAAGGCTAAAGTGGCCTTAATTTCACAACAATATATTCTCTAAAGCTGCAATGCTGCTGGCGCACAGAATCCATCACCAGCTCTTTATTAATACATGAGGAAGAAATGCCAGGGTTGGAAACAAAGTTGTAGAGCACAAAATCCCCAGGAACAGCCAGTGGGCTTTTCTAGAAATACCTGCTATCACACATTAGTTGTCCCTTTCTTGTATCCTCACTGTCGTCATTCATACACAACTAAATAAAAACTGGAAATCAACAGTTGGATTAGAAAATACTGCCAGTAATTTGGCAGTGTGACAGAGTAAGGACCCCAGTAAATGGGTCATTTTCAGCAGGCTGTGTAGGAGCACAGGACAGCAGAAGTCTCAGAGGATTCATCCATTACCAGCCCTTAATGAAATACATAACCACAGGAGATTCCACCCACCAACAGATCACAAAGAAGAATTGTTTTACTGTGACTCAAATTAGCTACACAACAGAAACAACAGCTTCAGGGAGAAGCACAGAGTTTCACCACAGCTAACACCACTTCTGGAGGTTGTACACAGTCAGTACATGAGAATAGAGCTGCAAAGATTAATCGATTAGTTGTCAACTCTTAAATTAATCGTCAACTATTTTGATAATCGGTTTGAGTAATTTTTTTAAGACAAAAGTAAAGTCTTCTCTCCTCTGGGACAGTGAACTGAATATCTTTGAGTTGTGAACAAAACAAGACATTTGAGGACGTCATCTTGGGCTTTGGGAAACACAGATCTACATTTTCACCATTTTCTGACATTTTATAGACCAAACAACTAATCAAATAATCGAGAAAATAATCAACATATTAAGCGACTATGAAAATGATTGTTAGTTGCAGCCCTACATGAGAAGCATTAAACTGCTTCTAAATGAGCAGCTGATGTACAAACATCCACGTCATAAAATATGGTTCATGCCAAGACAACTAGGGTTCAGCACTTTCATTATGTTGTCACTATCCAGTGTGTTAAGAAAATGCTAAATGTCTAACAAATATTATTTCACTCCATCATGATACACAATCTGGATTTATGCTAAGAAAGACTTCATAAATTATTATCTACTAGAACTTATCTTTTATATCTGCATGATGGTATTGGAACATAAAGGCTTTCTGATTTATGCCCGAACCACTCCATTTCACAATGATGTCAATAATATCTGAAACTGTTTTGGGAGAGTCGTGTTCATATTTCCATTCCATGTGCTGTGGGATTTTGTCATTCCTGAAATATGTGACAGGTAGATATAAGGTCCTTCTGTTATTAAAGACCACTTAAAAGCCCAGCTTATATTTGACAAATACTTGGGCCTGTTGGAACAGGAACAAGGGAACACTGTCCTAACCGCCACCTGCTCTTCTTCTTCTCCCCAAGGACAAAAATGTCAAGCTGCTGGTATTATTTAGAGGAAATGTTGAAAAGATTTGCCCCAAGGCCTAGAACTGACTTATGTACTTTCAAAACAAGGTAGAATTTACTGACAGTTTGTAACACCTGGTCATACATTCCTATACTTATGAGCTCCATGTAGGAAAAAATGCAATACTGTAGAACAGCAGACGAATCTAAAGATAGTAGAGATGACCTCGCTGCATAGCCCATTGAAAAATCAGACACATAATGCAACAGAAGATAGAACACAAATTGAGTTTACTTTTAACACAATGGGATTTTGCAACTCTTCTTGCAAGGATATTCCTATCATTTTACCTAACTACACTGGTGAAAGGCAAGAATGCACTGGGCCAACTAGTTACAAGCTCCAACACAAAACCCTGTAATCTGAACACTCCAGTCTCTTGAGATAATAACACAGGTAGTTGTATAGAGGAGGATGGGGGGGAGGGGTTTACCACTCAGACTGCACTCAAGTCAGCTCCCATTTGCCGCTGACAGTCATATGCTTCTGTGCGAATGGAAGAACAGCAATCTCTTGTTCTCGTGACTCATTTTCTACTCCCGAGTGTGCTCAACTGTAAGATTCTGTTTGGCCACAGGGAAATTTAGCATCAACAAAGCTTGCCACATCTTTCAAATGTTTCACGTCGGTGAGAAACATCCGTCCCAGTGTGGCATTTATTTGGGATGTTGATGAACAAAATAAGTACTTCCTCCAGTCTTCATTAATAGCTCAACTGAAAACTATATAGCACTGTCATGTAGCCAAAGAGGATTTTCCTGACTTGAATCTGTAGCCCTAGAAACCCTGAATAGCAAACAGCTGGAAAAAGGGGGCTTTCAGTGATAATGAAAGCCGTTTGACTTGTCTTGGAATAGCTTTGTACCAAGCTGTGGCACAGAATGTATCATGAAGCAACTGGCCTCAATCAGGCAGGATTTATACAGCCTTATTAAAATGTTATCTGTAGAAACATACAACTGGAAAAACTTAACAGGTAAAGTAAATAAAATATAAAATAATTCTACTGCCATTGCTAGTAGTTTTTCATTTTCAACAGCTACTCCGGCTATAACAATGGCAGTGACGTAGTAGCACGTGAAGTAGGGGTGGGAAGAAGAAGAATTGTTTTTGGTTTTGGGATTTTTTTTGCGATGATTTTTTTAAAATCGATTTTTCCCCAGAATGATTTTTTTTACTAATGATTCACCTAAATATTTCCTGTTTATATGGTACCGCTGACGGCGACTACATCATATCCGTTTCCAGCAAAACAGAGTGAAAGCAGAAAATGCATGTTATGTTACTCTTGACAAATGAAATACATGTCAGACTGACTTGTGATGTGCATTCTTCTTAGAAAACAAGTTTTTAGAAATGCTCTCATGATATATCGTCTCTAGAAGTGTATTATTTAACTTTTGTTTTGTTAAAGAAGGAAAAGAAAATCGCGAATCGGGACTAAAGCATATCGTCCCAGCCCTAATGTGAAGTAACATTACACAAAACACTTTTGAACAACATATTTCAGCAACAACAAGGAGATACAATAAGCTGAACCCCCCCCCCCCCCCCCACCCAGTCTTTTTCATTTGCTGCAGGATTGATTTCATGTTTCAGACGACGGCGGCAAATAGTGGTGCTGTGCGTGCCCCGTCTGACCCCGTCATGAGAGGCTCAGGTGGTCGTGCATTATGGGACTTTGTTATTGTAGGAGAGCAGCCTTTGAGAAGGATGCCAGCACATATCAAGCAGAATAATGGCTGACAGTACAGCTGGTGTGAGACCTGGCAAGACAGCAGCAACCACTGGTAAAGGTAGAAGCTGTAGGAAGATGGGCTATTTGACTTTGAAATGTGAGTACAGAGGTAGGTTGTTATGCAAACGGATGCCTTTTCTCTCTGAGTGTTGCACAGTAGGCATAGCAGGACATCCATTTTTTGTGACAGCTAACATGGTGGAAGAGTTGAGGAAGTTAATACCCTCATTTACATTATTCAAAACTGACTAGGGTATAGTTACAGAAGTCAGGGGCTTGATGTAAAGAGATATTTGCCCTGTTTGCTCCGATCAAACAGCTTTCTCTTTGCAGCTGTAACGTACAAACTTAAACACGGTGACCGCTTTTTTCCCGGAATTGAATAGTACTTGCTGATACCGTGTGGTGACTACAATTATATTAGTCAAAAACACTTTTTTTGCATCCTCATTTAAGTTTACTAAACATGGGTCTGTTGGCGTAAGTACCCGGTACCTGCTAACAGGTACTTTTTTTAGTACCACCTCAGTCGAGGTTCCAAGCGAGCTGAGCAGATACCAAGAGGTGACGTGAAAGCGACAGACGGGGGTGTCCCGAACAAACCCACCATTTTTAAATAGTTTAGCCAGCTGTGTTTTTTTTTTGCTGCCTCCAGCTTCATTTTAAACAAAATGTGTCTTCTGGCTGTGGAAACAACAACACACCTTCGACGTTCTGTGTGTATGTCGTGTTAAAGACGACCAGCCACGCTCGCCTCACGCATGAGGTGATACTAATGCTGCAATGGAAACAGGAGGACGGGGCGGCCAGGTCGAGTCAAGCAGAGCTGGCACTAGCAATGGAAAAACGCAAGGTTGAACCAGTATTTGTCTATCTTAAGGGTTACAGAAGATATGGTAAGTATGTGTTATAGAAGATATTGCAATTGTGCGTTATATTTGTTGCAATAAATCTGCAGGCACTGATTTTGGAGCCTGTTGTTGAGCAGCAGCTGGTGTTATTTAGCCTGGTGGCACCTTTGTTCCCACCAGTGTTTTCTCTAGGCACCAGTGTGTGCAGAGGTCACTGCTTCTGCTGGTGTTTAAGCTGTTTGGGGTTTGTGCAGGCCCGTCGCGACAAGGCAAGCAAACCAAGCAATTGCTTGGGGCCCCGAGCTGGCCTGGGGCCCCAAGACAACGACTGGTTAAGAATAAAATGCAACGACAACTGTGAGCGCCCCTTTGATAGTCAATGCAGTAAAGTGCAATGACACTGTTATGGGGATCCCCCTCAAGGGGCCCCTCTCGTGATCTCTGCTGCTGGCAAAATACAAAACCTCCGTCGGCAGTCATGAAGCGGAATTATGCTTCAGGAAGCCAGAAAAGGAAGAAGAGAAAGGAAGAGGAGGATAAGTAAAAACAAGATAGTGGTAACTGATAAATTACACTGGATAAAAGAGCTCTACTTGTCTTGGTGTAATTTTGCAGCAGGTAGGCTAGCAAAAATATGTTTATGTTAGCTAACGTTACCTGTAACCTGCCTGACGGCAAATGCAACTTTTTTTTCGAACTGACAGAATATGGTTACATACTACTGTAATATGTTTTTTAACGGGATAAGGAAGACGCAGATCTGTTCCAGAATCACTGTTTATCGTATTTAATGACATAACATTGCTATAGCTTTGTAATAGGTTTTGATGAAAGTGGCATAACGTTAGCATGCTATACTAACTATTCCACCGTGATGATCTATTTACCAAATGGGGGTTAGGAAAACCACACAATAAATTCCATGCAACAAACATTAGCTTGGGATGTTTTTAAGCATTTGTAACCCTTAACAAAGTGTTAGGAATATCTGGTCCGTCTATCTATGTAATGTTTATACAACCCCAAATCAGAAAAAGTTGGGACAGTATGAAAAACACAAATAAAAAAAGAAAGTAGTGATTTCTAAATGTACTTTGACTTGTATTTCATTGCAGACAATGTGAACACAATATTTCATGTTTTGTCTGGTCAACTTAATTTCATTTGTAAATATACATCCTTTCCTGTCATTTCCTGAGAAAATTATTGAAATGTTTAAAAACAATGTTTCTCAAAGAAAGATAGGAAGACATTTGCTTATTTCACCTTCAACAGTACATAACATAATTAAAAGATTCAAGGAATGAGGAGGAATTTCAGTGCGTAAAGGACAAGGGCGCAAGCCTAAGCTGAACAACCGTGATCTCCGATCCCTCAGGTGGCACTGCATCAAGAATCGTCATTCATCTATAAGCGATCACCACATGGGCTCAAGACTACTTTGGCAAACCTTTGTCAAGTACCACAATACGTAGTTACAGCCACAAATGCCAGTTAAAACTGTACTGTGCCAAAAGGAAGCCCTATGTTAACAGTGTCCAGAAGCGCCGTCGACTTCTCTGGGCTCGGAGGCATCTGGGATGGACCATCACACAGTGGAAACGTGTACTGTGGTCAGATGAATCAGTATTTCAGGTATGTTTTGGGAGAAATGGACGTCGTGTGCTCCAGACCAAAGAAGAAAAGGATCATCCAGACTGTTACCAGCAACAAGTCCAAAAGCCAGGGTCTGTCATGGTATGGGGTTGTGTCAGTGCCCTTGGCAAAGGTAACTTGCACTTCTGTGATGGCACCATTAATGCTGAAAAGTACATAGAGATTTTGGAGCACAATATGCTGCCTTCAAGAAGACATCTTTTCCAGGGATGTCCATGCATATTTCAACAAGATAATGCAAAACCACATTCTGCACACATTACAAAGTCCTGGCTGTGGAGGAAGAGGATGTACTTGACTGGCCTGCCTGCAGTCCCGACCTGTCTCCAATAGAGAATGTGTGGCGCATTTTGAACACACCCCGAAACACTTCATCACTTGGTGTCTTCAGTCCCTAAACGTCTTTTAAGTGTTGTGAAAAGGAATGGCAACATTACAAAGTGGTAAATGCTTTACTGTTCCAACTTTTTTTTAAATGTGTTGCTAGAACCAAAATAGGAATTTCGTTTTTTTGAAAAAAGAAAACAATAAAAATCATGAGGAACACATAAAATTTTGTGCTGTTGTATTGTCTGCAATTAAATACAAGTCAAAGTACATTTAGAAATCACTACTTTCTTTTTTTATTTGTGTTTTCCATACTGTCCCAACTTTTTCTGATTTGGGGTTGTAGATGTTTTAAAAATGGTTTCTTAAAGGTTTACAAAAAATGTTTAATCATTACCCGATACCTAATATATTATATGATAGATATAATGTGTGTTACAATAAACTGTTAATTTACAGCACTACTAATAATTAGTAAACATTTAATTAAAATTTCATTGTTAACAGTAAAAAGACTGTTTGCTAACAGTTAAATGACAATTAACTAAAGATTAATTAACTATCAATTTACCATCTATTAATGATTGTTATTATAAAGTGTTACCATCTTTTCTTTCTCCCTCAAGGTGCTTTGCTTAAATTTCTCAGCCCTCAGGCTCTTCCTAAGGATACATCCACTGATGAAGGTAGAGTGAATTTCTCTCACTGAGCTGAGCTGTTAATAGTGACCTCTTTCAGGCCCCATCCAGACGAAGACGTTAGGATGAAAACGCATCCGTCTTCCCTGGATTCGGTTCAAGAAAATTCACATCCACATGAATCCATATGTAAATGACTCAACACGGTACTTCATATGCCAGGCCTGTAGGCGGCGCTGTTACTGCTACAGAAATTAACGGAACGAAGAAGAAGAGCAGCCTTCAGTGACTTCCTTTCATAACCATAGACAGTATATAAAAGTTCATAACATGACTGTTAGCTAGTTCTCTTAGCTTAAGACATCCATGGACTAGACTTTAATAACTTACACCACTGCTCGTTATATAAAGGCTACCTAGAAAAAGAATGTAAAGCTTTGAGTCCGAGGTGTGTGGGGATGACATCATCGACACGCACATATGCGGTTTCGCCGTCCATATGAAGCCAAACGTGAGCCGGCTTTTTTTTTTATTCACCCTGGGACCAGGTTTCAAAAAAGAGCGTTTACGGGCAGTGCGTTTACAGGATTCATGTGGACAGTCGGCCCAAACGATGCAAAAGATGTGCGTTTTGCATCGAAATACGTTTCCGTGTGGATACCACCTCAATATGCTAACAGTGAAATGGTAAAACGTACTTCACAGGTAATTTCAGATTTTTTTTTCAATTATTTTCCCAGCTACACCATCAACTTCATCCTCAACATCAACAGATGCATCACTTCTCAGTGCTGATGTTTCCTCTATAGCACAAGGTACCACCACAAGCTCTATAATTACAGCTGATATCCTGCACAGCCCAGAGTTTAAACTGATAAGTGTGTGCTGTCATTGTTAGAAAAAAAACAGTGCAAATCACTATTGAATTCCCACCAACTGTGTAAATACCAGTCACTTTTGCCCATGGACATTTCAGAATTTTTAATATACAGTAGTGCCTGTCAAATTTCTAGGTGCACAGTTCATGCAACAGCAGTTTATGCACTGTAAACCTTTTTTATTTATATAAAGTGTGGGTGAACTTTATGGCTATGCTGTGGTTCCTGTAGGCTTTGCGTGCGTGTGGGGTGGGGGGTTGGAGGGGCCTCCATGTCCATTTTGCTTGGGGCCCCCAAATTCGGCCCTGGGTTTGTGTACAGCAGATGCTGCAGCTTTAGTCGGTTTGTCTATTCTATAGGTTTAAGCATGCTTTAGGAGCTTCTATGGCCACTGGTAAAAAAAATTAATCTACAAAAAAGGTGTATTTTAATAAGGATAGCTTCCTCATATTTTTGCCTGCATTGCTTGAAAAAATGATAACCAACTATATCTTACCCTTTTATCTGTGGATCCTGGTTATTCTGCACTGGCTGTACCATGAGATGTGGGAAGTTATCACTAATATATACATTATATGGATATACTGTATAATCTTCCTTCTAAATACATGCCATGCTGAGGACAACTATTTTTTTCCTCCTTTTTAACACTGGCTCAAAATACAAGATTTGTTGATGTCATTTTGTGCCGGAGTACTTTGATCTCTATCATCAATGCCACCAAATGCTTGTCCATGGGGTCACAACCGAGGTGCTATCAGACCACATCCTGCTTACGCCTCTTTAGCTCCCCATTGGCAACCTTTGAAGTCCTTAAACAGCTGTTAATTGGAGGCATACTTGAGCCACAGACTACTGATAAGACAAACAGGGTAGAGGGAGGGTGGGTAGAGGTTGTGGTGATTCCTCTGCAGTTCTGTGGGGGGAAGAGATCTGTGGGGGGAGGGGGGGGGGGTTCTGTTAAAACTACAATCTACTATATACCACTTGAAACTATTACAGTATTTAAAAATGAGTCTGTACGTTTTTCTGGTTTAGCATTCAGACTACTGAATGCTAAACTGGAGAATATATTGTTCAGATTAAAGGACAACTGACAACACTGTTTGAAACTTGCAGGTTTAGCCACAAATTCATCTTCATTAGTGTGTCAGAGAGAAATGTAAGGACCACTAAATGGCTTTGAGGATTTGGATTTGCCAGAACAATGTAGTTCTGTTGAATAACTGAATTTAAGCGAACATCCTAAGTAATTTAACCTCGCATTTCTTCGGTCGCCTTCTATAAATCATACTTCATTACGTAAGACACTGTG
This sequence comes from Gymnocephalus cernua, assembly GCA_023631565.1. Taxonomy (NCBI): domain Eukaryota; kingdom Metazoa; phylum Chordata; class Actinopteri; order Perciformes; family Percidae; genus Gymnocephalus; species Gymnocephalus cernua. The sequence continues at coordinate 7,064,386 of CM042430.1, forward strand.
TCAGAGCATCAATGATCCGTTTACCCTTTTTTCTTTAATTCTGACAGCAGTTTCTTTTAGATTTGGATGCAAGCAAAAGTGCCAAAGTAAACCTTTAGAAAGTCATTCAAACTATACTCCCAATACTGAAGCTTAAATCAGTCGCTGAAGAAATGTTCACTGTGAGATAGTGACAGCAGGATCACACAATAATTCAAGCTCAATACTAAACAGTTTGTGATGGAAGTATTCATCTGGGAAGTGCATAAGAAATGAAAAAAGCTGCAGCCACTCTGACAAAAACATCACAACCACCAGAGACTTTTAATCGTTGACCTTCTCATTGCCGGTTACCGTCACTGTCAGTGAAAAGGTCTTCCCTGGCTACACTGAGCATCAACACCAGTCTGCCTATACATGCTTCACATTCCAGACTTTTACAATCCGCTCCTCCACAGTCTGACTCTGAATACACCCAATAATCCCACCCAGCCACACGAGGAGCAAAATGTGCTTGACAGTTTTATGATTATAGATTTGTGATCAACAGTATCAATGTTGGGACACATACTGGTTGCCAAGACTTTTTGGGAAAGTTATCTACTGAGCACTTGCACGGGATGATGTGTATGAAAAACAGCTGCAAGCTGAAATCAGATATAGTTGAAACAGCAGAGAGTGATCTGTGAGCTTTGTAATAGCTACATCTTCACCTACGACTGCCATTTCTTACTGCTTTTCCCACTCGGTCTTCAGCTCAATAGCAAGTTAGGGTCAATATTCAGGCTGTGGGTGTAGATGAATAGAAAAACGTATGTACAAGTCATCTATATGCAACTATAAGGACACACCACTGGGTAAATTAGCACTGAGACCATGTAAAAATAGCAGTAAGAGAAATTTCATGTCAGTGGGAGACGGAAAAATGTTTGCAATTTCTTCTGTGCTCTAGTATATTTTGTAAATCGGAGGGAGCGTATAATTCAGCTTTGTTCAGCACACTTCCACTGAGCCCAGCTAGCCAGGCAATCTTTGCATTATATAAAACGCAAATATAATTGAATGTTCTGCTCATATTCAGTAAGCCAGCAATACCACAAAACAGCAATGAATGGATGTTGATGTCTTCAGACCAGAAGCCAGAGTCCACTGCTGGGTGAGCCATTCACCTACCAATCTCAGTATGGCAGCTGACTTATCTTTGCCTGAATGTCCCTTTGCTGGCTGCAGAAAAAAAAAAAAAAAAAACACAATACCAAGGACATAAAGGAGCAGCAATCCTGCATTGGAAATGTGTTCTCACGCAGGATCTTCAGAAGCAATAATTTCCTTTCAGGTCAGGGAGTGTGAATATCAAGCCTTTTATGTAAGATCACAAATGCAGGCACACAATCCAAACTCCACTCAAAAATCACATCTGGGTCAATGTCATGGCCCATTTTTGTCATTTTGAATCCAATATTAACGAGCAGGGAATAAACATTTTAGGTTATGTTGCAAATAGAGTATGCCTAATCCTGGTAGACTAGATGATGAGATCAGGCTGCATCTGTGTGTTCCTAAACTCATTCGGGATGTAAGAAAAAGTTTCCAAATAACGCTCTCAAAAAAAAAAAAAAAAGTGTGCTCATTCTTTGGACAGTTTTGTTCTTTCATGCACTGAGGAGATTTGATCTAAATCATATCTGTGGACAGAGCCCATGGAGAAGTCCACCTCAACCATAACACCCCTGGAGCTCCCAACTTCGTACTGTGTCGCAGTGTGCACTGAAGCAGAGCCGCAGCGGATCCTGACACACATGACTAAACAAAGCTGGGTAGAAAATGTGGCCACTTCCTCCAAGCAGTCCTGATAACATTTTCCAGTACAGGCCTCTTTTATTGCCCTGTGTTAAATGTCACTTAGAAAGTCATATTTCAGCTGGAGTCCAGTACGTACCTTTACCCAGGCACTCCCTATTAATGCAGTGCAGGACTTATTCATTTAAAGGGGAACTATGCAGTTATTTTAGCTTAATTTACCTTAACTGAACAGCTTAGGAGTCATTGGAATGGTTATATGACTTTTTTTCATGTTGAATGGTGGTCGTCTCGCCCCCCCCCCCCCCCACCGTTGCAACTTTCGGCTTCGACTTAGCCGGCCGCAGCGTCAGGAAGTATCGCGTGATATCAGGTCTCGCGATGTAACGGCACTGCACACATACGGCCATTCAGGAACCGGCTAACAAGGTAGCAATGGAGTTTTTCACACTATCGTCACGGCTGAGCCGGCAAAAAAGAAGCAGAAAGCTAGGAAAGCATTGTCGGAGGAACAGAGAAAGAGGAAACGGCAGACTGACCAAGCAAGGAGTCAGACACGAGTAAACATAGGAGCTGCCAAATATCTGTTCTGAAGCTGTAGGGGGGGCTCTATAGAGAAACCTGCCAGCAAAAAGTCAGAAAACAGCGAAGAAATGGCCCAAACTGCATAGCACCCCTTTAAAAAGGTGGGCATGTAGTAAGACTGAAAGAGACATTCACCACCAAAGGACTGTACCTTTAAGAGAGAGGTGTTATGGAATACTAGTTCCGGGTTAACATGGTGTAGCCGCTTGTTGTTCTCACTCACTGTCAGTGCGATTGTATTATTATTGAAGTGGAGAGTAAAGCTGACTCGACACATCTCCGTCTCTTGTCTCCTCACTTATTGCACACCACAAGCATATTGATGAGTTGAAGGTAATACATACAGTGCTACAATTTAATTCCTTTGTAATTTGGTCTGTCATAGTAAATTCATGCTGAAGGATAACTGAAGCACGGGCAATGCAGACATAGTCCATTATCATCATATTTTGGCCAAACACCTTTATATGCATACAATAGGATAGTTTCACTAGTTCATTTCACACACTAAAAATTGTGTCACTTTATCTTTAACAAGAATCCCCCATGATATCTTGTTTCATATTAAAACTATGTACAGCTTGCTGTCATAGACTCGTGACTGTGTAAAAGATAAGGATTATTTACTAAATTCATAATAGCCGATTCATGCTCCCTTCTAATTTCTTGCAACTTGCACATCTATACATTACATATCCATGACTTATTCTTACATTCAGCCCAGCTTATGGCAGTAAATCAAATGACTGACCAACATTTTTCAGTGACTGATGATAAAAATCTGAATTTGACCGTCAGAAAGCAAAATAATTGGAGGCTGAAGCTCATGCAGCTCCACGTTAGGACGGGGTGGGGAAATTTGAATGGAAACAAATTTGCACATAAAGCAAAAATAACAACATTGATGATTAACCTAAAACATTGGCATATAAACGTTAATTATAAACCAAATAAAAAGCATTTATTCTATACAGTGCTACTGGATTTTACATGAGCAAAGAATTATCCTGTTTAAAAGCTCCAGTACCCTGGGTAGTAGAGACAGTTCCTCTCATTTATCTCAGTCTTGTCCACAGTGTCTTTTTAGCTCTTTGCTGTTCTAAAATAACTGCAGTAGTCGGTTAGACATGCTACAGGTGAACATTTGCACATGTAAAAGCCGGAAAAAAATGCAGCAAATTGCAGTGGTTATTCGTGGGGCATCAAACTGAGGGACTAGAAAAACCTCATTGTTGAGCTGCATGTGCCGTCATGCTGAATTCTGCTACATACATAAACTTATAATAAGCTAAGTATCTGAAATACCACCTGATCTCTGACGAACTCTTGTAAATCTACAATATAACCTTTGTTCTACTGCACACTATGCCTTTCAATTGAGTAAAGCTTATGACACAAGACCATGCAAACCAATCTGTGATTACAATTATTTTCCTATCAGGTTGGATTCAAATTAAGGAAAAACCTCCCATTGCATGCAATTTTCATATAGCTTTAAAAAAATAATAAAAAATAAAGCTTGCCGCTTCCAGTCAGAATGGAGCATTGTCAAGATTTACAAGCTTGAAAGCCCGAGCCTGACCTCCTGTCCTGCTAAGCCTCGAACAGTCAATACATTTCCATAACTATGACACCAGATGACCATATTCACCCCTCTCCCCCACCGCAGGAGTCACAGGCTTTCAAAACACAAAGCCGGGATTTTAAATGAACTCACACATCATAAAGCCATCCAGCCCCCCTCCAGGACATGCTCTGGGAATTCTCCTTGACTTTGACCATCTCTTACATTTGCAATTCATCATCTCTTGTTCTGAGCATCACAAAACAGCCACCACTTCTTTGTCATTACAATGACACAGACACATTCTGTATTGTTTGCGAATGGGGAGCAATACAATGGCTCACTGCCTGCTGTTGTAGGTGAAGTTGTGACCTACACAGGAGTGCTACAGGTACAAACATGAAGTGGAAACCCCACCCTAAACAAAGGCTGAGAGGACCCCAGGATATCTCTCTCACACATACACACACACACACACACACACACGAAAACCAATTTGAGAAATACAAACCCTAAGGGCACAACAAGATTCACAAAAGCTTTAGATGCATCTGATAAAATGTAACTACATTCTGAAATTTATTAAAACCTATGCTTACAGGCCACATATAGACTCAATGTGTTACTGGTGGTGTGATTTAGCACCTCTTTTGGAAAGCGGGAGGAAAGTGGCTGGATAGCTATTTGTCTCTTCTATGTGCTAACACAGCAAAGCACACACACAAAAATACACAGCAGCCAACACAATGACTTACCTTACTGTATACAACCAGGAAGTGTCTCTTCTGCTTTTCCATAGAAGCCAAAAGAAATCCCACACATCACGAAGTGGAAAATCTTCAAGCATCACAGGAAGATTATTGATACTCCTGCAAGTCCACAGCACACTGACTAAATGCAAGGATGAGTTGAAGAACTGAGGGAGGGAGGGAGGGAGGGGGAGTGACTGTTTGTAAACCCCCACCCCTCCTCCTGCTGACTCTTTCACACTCTTCGCTCCCTCCCTCCCTTTTTGCTCCCTCCTTCATTCTATAATTCCATCCCCCTAAACTACCAACCTACTGCCAGCAGGAATGTGTGTTCCCTCCCTTGTCTCCTCTGTAATTGCCCCTCCACTCCACTATGAGAAGCATCATGTTTACATGTTGCAGCCATTTTATTGTACAAAAAAAACTGATTAAGATCAACAACTGTCTGTCAGTCAGTCAGTCAGTCTGGATTAGAAGCAGCTAAATGTTAACTTTACCTCATTTTTGTCTTAGACAGTAAATAATCTTGCTTTCATCTCCTTTCTTGGTGGTTTGAAGAGCAGGATTTGTAGTAACAGGATTCTGTAAAATGTAACTAATGTTTTTTTCGCCTCAAAGACAACAAGCGCTGAAAGGTTGCAGTCTTAATGTGTTGCGGTGCATAATTTGGAACATTCAGTGACAGCCCAAAATGGACCTGTGAATGAGAGAAAGGCTGGACTTGCTGTTGTCATAGCACCAGTGATGTCGTGTGGCTATCACGTCAGCAGTGACAGTGGTGGCGGATTAATTTTGAGATGATGGAACCAGCAGAGGGAACAGGGGACAGAGGAAGGAGAGGATGGAGGATTGAGGGCACAGCGACGTCTGTTCAGCTGCAGCCTGCATCATGTGCTCCAGAAGGAGCTTTGCATGCACGCTCAAAGTAAAACATGCTCCGAGCTAGTCAAGGGTGTACAAATCCTAAAAAAACATGCAGAGGAAAGACAGAGAGAGCACTGAGCTTAGTCCGTCTGCAAGGAGTCCAGAGATTGGAGGGCTGAATTGCCATGTCTAGACTTTGCGATGACTAAGACCAAAATAAAAAGCACTCAGCACCGTGGTCAGGCTGACTTCCTCTCACTGCATTTTCATGTCCTGCCAAGGTTGCGACCCTGATATTAAACCAAACCACTGGTGTTTCGTAGTAAAGACAGGAATGTCTGGTGTGCAGAGGCAACCAGACATAATAACCTGCGTTCTTATCAAATCTCTGAGCTCAATTTCACACAGGTAATCTTTCAGAAAAACAGAATTTTGCTTGAGGTTTTGTGCCAATAATGCTACAGATCCCACACACAAAACAAATTGTGTGCCAATTTCTTTTTTTCAATTTGGGAACAATTTGTTGGGATGTGATCCAATGACTACAAAAGACTTGGAAGCACATGATAGCGTTGGAAAACATGATGTCAAGATATTATTTAGACTGACAATCTAAAATAAATCTCTCTCTACACACATATGTATATATACACATATATGTGTCCTGTGTGTGTGTGTGTGTGTGTGTGTGTGTGTGTAATATATATATATATATATAGTTTGCTAAGTCGGGTCGGGACTAACATTAACACACTGGCAGACGCAAGTGACAGAAAGACAGAGGAGAGAAGGGAAGGAAATATGCTGCTGAACGAATACGCTGCATGTTTTAAATAGCGTTTAAAAAAAATGAATAAACGCAAGTGCGGCGGGTGGTGTTGATTGTGAGGCGGACTGCCGCACATTAGTCTATGTGTGGGAAACACTGTTACTAACTGTTAATTCAGTTAAACATTATGAACTGTAGGCCTACATAAGAGGTCGTGATTAGGGTTGGGTAGCGTTTGGGTTTTTTCCGATACTGGTGCTAAATCGGTACTTTTAAAACGGTGCCGGTGCCTAAACGGTGCCTGAACCGATACTTTTTAAGAAAGTTTTAAAAAAAGAAGAAGAAACAAGAAGGATAGGCCGACTAAACAACAGTCGGTGACATTTAAGAATACACAAGGCCATATGGTCAAAATTAAATGATTTAATAGTAATGTAATAACTATAACTTATAATAAACAATAACTTACAAACAAAACAACAACCAGATGGGAAAATGGTATTTTACAATAACTTTGAATGCACTGCGAGGCTGTAGGTTACCAGTTTCAGTGAATGCACCGCATGTGTTTTTCCGACGTCGGCAGCTGCTGCGCTGCAGAGCAGACTGTTGATATACAGTCACACTTTACACTGTTTACCATTACCTGTCAGCATTTTAACCGTGTTTAATCCAACTTCTAGCTAAAGGTAGGCTAACGTTACCTGCTGTCGAGTGTAGTGTAAAGTCAGGCACCGGAATAAGGCACCGAAATTTTCGTCCTTATTCGGTCTCATTACTACCGTTTACGTCGGAACCGGGGCCCTATTGGCACCGAGTTTCGGTACCCAACTCTAGTCGTGATGAACTGATTCACAGTCAGTAGGCTGTATACATCCGCGCTAAAATATCAAGGTGAAAGTCAACATAGCTTGCGTAGTAGCCTATAGACCCAGCTCCCAACCCAACTTTGAGAATGAAAATATATATATATATATATATATATATATATATATATATATATATATATATATATATATATATATATATATATATATATATCTATCTATATCTATCTATCTATCTCCTGGATGGTGTGTTTTGACAGTAGTTAACGTACAACCAAATATTTACCTAAACTGTTGTATTTTCATAGGTGTAAGTTAAATAAGTTTTTGTGCATGAGATGAGATCATCTCATCTACTTCGGTCCTCGCCCCAAAAAATGCTGGATCATTCAGCAGAGCAATAAATGGGTCTATCAGTAAAATGCGGGCTAATGAATCCAGAATCCACGCCTGCTCTCGCCACAGGCATTTCAGATTTGTAGACTGCTTGCATGGAGCTCAGCTAAACAAAGTACTCTGCTTTCTCATCACCGACACAAGGCTATTAAACCCAGTGCTATCTGAACTCAATTTAGGAGCTGATTGAATTAGACATCCAATACATTGACAGGCCATTCAATACCGCTGGAGAAATTTGGCAGGTGAGATTACGATTACAGATCCACAGCAACACCTCAGGCTGCTGATGCTGTCCAGGTGTCACAACCAACTGCAATCACTGCCAATCACCTTGAGCCATAGTGAACGAACTAAACAAAAACAGCTTGAAGCAGAAGAGAGCAATCCATTTCCCAGGATATGCAAGTCCACAGTGACTCTTCACAAAACTACAACAATCTGGTTTACCTCAATGTTTTTGTTCAGTTATACTATTGCTTGCATTTTGCCTACATTAATATAAACACCTTCAGAAAACAAAATCCGATTGACTTTTACATGTTTGCAATTGCATTACAGATATTTATTTTGCAAGATCTTGAAACAAAGTGATGTTTTAAGAGGTTTCATCAACTAATTTGCTCAAGTTGGCTCAAGTTAGTCAGGAAGCCTCTGCACAGTTGTGTGAATGCCGATTCAGTAGCAGAAAAGTCAACAGGGTTTAACAGTTTCTCAAGGCACTGGAGCCTAATATCTTATGCCTAATAGGATAAATCCCAGCACAGCTGCCCAGAATAGCTTTAAATAAAGGTCAGTTAATAAATGACTACACACTGGTGTATTATAGCTATTCTGAATGGACCACAGGGTGACACATCATTCAACATGATGTAGCTGTAACGTCAAAGGGCATACTGAGGGGTACAGTCAACAACACTAGTGATCAAAACAAAGACGCACACATTTCAATATAGGAGGTCAAGGCTGAACTATGTTGCTGTGCAGAAAAGAGTCACATTATTAGGCAACAGTAGCATGAATTTACCTGACCAGGGTGAGAATGTGAATATAATACCTGGCATTCAATAAATTGCTCCACAATATGGGAATACTATGAAATAAGCCCAGTATGATGAAACCACTGGTGTCTATCAGCAACAGCAGAAACCTTTGAACTACAAAGCCAAAAATGCTTTCTTCTTTCTCACACGATTAAACTCTCAATTAAACATACAGGGGAGTATTGCCCACAATTATGCACCAAGAAATTCAGCAGCATCTGTCTGTTCGTTCAAACGTTATTCCCAGAACTGGTCAACAAAGCTACTGGCCTATAAATAAAAACTGTGCATACATCACGCTGTAGCTGACTGGACTGTTAAACAAGGGGTCGGCTGTATGCAGCATTTGGTTCAGCGTACGGTGATTTTGTGAATCTCCAACAATGAAAAGAACATCCATCACCATAAGGGTTCAAGTGTTTATTTTCCTGAAGGTCTCCTCAATCACAACAGCACATGCCCCCCCGGTGTCCCTCTGAGGAAACAGATGATCCACTGTACTGAAAAAGAACACTATGTTCAACTGATATCTAAAAGAGAAAAATGCAACGGTTATGCAAGACATGAAAGCAGTAACCCCAGCCCGGGTAGAGATCATTAGCGGAGGATCCAGTGGTCTCCTGCAGTGAGTTGCCTCTCAAGAGTCAACATCAAAGACACCGGTATAGAGAGGGAAATAATTTAGAATGCAGGGAAAAGGCTGGAATTGATTGGTCGGTACTGAACCTATACAGCATAGGTAGCTCTCCAATACTACTTATTAAAAGATGCTTGGAGCGTATTAAAATTGCAGTTGTCTACACTTAACAAGCAGCTGGGTAGGGTCAACTACGTATATACTGAGCTACACAAAGCACACAGACCATTTTATGGCCGACCGAATATGTAATGAAAGCATCCATGGCCCAGTAAGAGCTGATTTACAGTCCAAAATACAGCATTGCATTAAATGTTATTGCTTTAACCAGTTCTTTTTCTCTATCAATAGTTCAGTCTCAAGAAAATTGTACAAAATGGCAATCACAATTTTGGAGAGCTTGTGGAGACGTCTATAAACATACTTGTTTTATCCAACCAATATTTCAAAACCCCAAGATATTCAATTTATGGTATAAAAAAAAACAGAGAAAAGCAGCAGATCCTCACATTTATGAGGCTGAAACCTGCAATAATTTACATTATCACTGCATACATTAGTTTAAACAGTTAAGAAATTATCAAAATTGTTTAATTTTATTTTGTAAAGTTGACTATGATTAACTTAACCAATCAATCATTGTCAGCACTGGTTTATACATTTCCACGTCAGTAGGACCTACCTGACACTAAAATAACCATTTAAATGGACAGTTATTCTTTATGTAACCTAGACATCTTAATACAAACACACTTTTGCGCCAAATTTAGCCCAGTTTTAACCTTCTCAACATCTTTTATCGCATATTACCAAATAACTGCTTACTGAGAGAGGTTCAGATGAACACCCACGATGACTAGTTATCGCTGTATGCCACTTCAAAACCTATCCCACACCAGAGTTAACTTCAAGCAAACAAAAAGGGCCCTGAGAAGTTCTTGTTTATGACTGATGGTACGGTAAAGTTAACCAAACTCTAACCTCCCTAAAGGGACTCATAGCCCCAGCAGTTTAGTGCACTTAGTATACATTATTCATCCCAAACCAAAAGGCTCCAACAGCCACGTGAAGCTGATGATCATCCCCATGTGCATTTCTGACAGCCGGTCATACGTTACTGCTCAAAGCTCTGAAATAAAAAAAAGGAGGCGCTGAGCTTTGATGAGGCCTTTTAATGCTCATCTGTTGTGTCTTTCCAAACCCCACGACCATTGTGGAGAGCAAGTACCAGGCTGCTACTGAATACCACCCACTTGTCTGCATACACACACATACTCACTGACCTCTCACTTTGGAATAGTAGCCCACTGCAACTGGAACAGAATCTTTTGAGAAATCACTTTTCCGAGGCTACCACAACCTCAAAGGAAGCTTTGAAGCTCGAGTCACTACTCAATGGTGCAGGCGAGTCGACTTAATTTGCAGGGAGCACTTGCTTGCTTGTTTCTAAAAGAAGGTGCAATCCTCAGCACCTATTCGTTTGACTTTGTTGAGAATATTTGTTTAAATATTATGCTCATTTTCATAATTGAATTTACAGGTTATATCAGAATAGGTTTACATGGTTTAATTTTCAAAAAACACATTTTTGTTGTACTGCACATTGCTGCAGCTCCTCTTTTCACCCTGTGTGTTGAGCTCTCCGTTTTAGCTACAGAGTGAGACATCTCACTTCTGTTCCATCTTTGTTGGGAGTCGCACATGTGCAGTACCTAGGTAAGGACTACTAGCCAGTCAGAAGCAGAGTATGAGGGCGTGTCCTGACAGTACCTAGGTAAGGACTACTAGCCAGTCAGAAGCAGAGTATGAGGGCGTGTCCTGACAGTAGCTAGGTAAGGACTACTAGCCAGTCAGAAGCAGAGTATGAGGGCGTGCCATGCTAGCAGCTAGGCGAGCATTATAATGTGTGTTCCAAAGTGACCACGTTTGTCTCTGAAGTAAAGGCTGGACTACAACAGAGCTGTTTGGAGCAGTTGGTGAACAGTGTTTTCTGTTGGAGATGGTAAGTCCCTTTGGGGGGGGGAGTTTGGGCTTTTTCACTTTGTAAACCTAACGTGCACAAAAAAGATATACAACACAAGAAAGGAAAGAAGCCAAAAAGCATAATACGAGAACTTTAAGTTTGTAATAATTCATGAGAAAGCCCACGTCTTTATTATGCTTAGAAGGCAAGCTAAGAACCACACAAAATGCTTTGCGTTATCATGTCACTCTAAAGCGTATGCACAGCTAAAGGGGTTGTCCTCTGGAAAGCATCTGGGATCAAATCTTGGCAAGCCATCTACATGCTTATCCAGATTAGGCTGACTGTCAGCACATCATGAATTCATCATATGTGACCTCACTTTGTCAGACGCTGGAGTATGTGGCAACTTTAAGTCTTTTGCAATTGTATTTGGTATTAAAGGAGAACTCCGGCCAATTTTTACGTTAATCTTGCTAAATATAACTATGCGAGACCTGTCTACAGCAAAAACAGTTAGCGCAACAGCAGTTACCTAGACGGAGCTGCTGCAGCTAATGCCCACTGCTCCCACTTAGCTAAACGGCAGTTATGGGGGCATAAATGAAATAATGCCTTTGTGTATCTTAACAGACACAAAATGCAATTAAAATGTCTGTGTAACATGAACAGGGCCCTTACATGACAACAAGATGCATTTTCAACATTCACCTACCCTGTTAGCTGCTAGCTAGCTGTCGTCTGGGACAAGAGAGTGTTCAGTCAGGCTTTTTATATATATATATATATATATATATATATATATATATATATATATATATATATATATATACACACACACACACATACACACACACACTACTACTACTACTCTCCAACGCCAGATGGATCACACACAAAATGGATATATATCATATATATCCATATATATGCTACAAATACACACGGGACTGCTGCATGATGATTATTACTGAAGCCTGACTGAACTCTCTCTCGTCCCAGACGACAGCTAGCTAGCTAGCAGCTAACAGGGTAGGTGAATGTTGAAAATGCATCTTGTTGTCATGTAAGGGCCCTGTTCATGTTACACAGACATTTTAATTGCATTTTGTGTCTGTTAAGATACACAAAGGCACTATTTAGCTTATGCCCCCATAACTGCCGTTTAGCTAAGTGGGAGCAGTGGGCATTAGCTGCAGCAGCTCCGTCTAGGTAGCTGCTGTTGCGCTAACTGTTTTTGCTATAGACAGGTCTCGCATTATATTTAGCTAGATTAACGTAAAAATTGGCCGGAGTTCTCCTTTAAATGAGAAAAATATGCATTTTTATTAGTGCTGTCAGTTTAACGCGTTAACAGCGTTAACGCAAACCCATTTTAACACTGACAATTTATTTAATCGCATGATTAACGTTCTTTCGGATCTAGCTGGACCGGAAACAAAACGGACACGGCTGGCAAAATTACGAATCCCACTATGGCCACACCATGTCCCGCCCTACGAAGCAGCTCGTTTGGTTGGTGTTAGGCATTTCACCTCGAGTGGTTAAGGTTAGGATAGCGGATTGGTCAGGGGATAGGACCTGAACAAATGGGGTTACGTTACCTTGGACGCCTGGCCAATAGTAGTGATTGAAGGGCGGCTCTTGGCGTGGCCGGCCGCACACACACTTGTTTGGGCTTGCGAGCCGTGTAGCTAGTACTGTAGGCTCGTCACGGCGATTAGCTACTGAGCGAGTAGCGACTCTAGAGTCATAGTGAGAGGAACAAAGTGTCTCCCCTGTTCTTTCTGACCACGGTGGGAAATCTGCAGCAGGAAAAGTTAACCCTCTCCTTGATTTTACGTTGTTTATGGAGAAGGACAACCAGGAAATGAGTCGGGGGAAACCATAGTTGCTATGACGACCAGCCACGCTCGCCGTAGGCATGAGGCAGTACTATCTGCAATGGAAAATCAAGGTAACAGTGCTACATTGTGACAGATTATTAGCTCCAAGTGAGAATGTTAGTGTGAAATTGAAAACTATGTATATGCCAATGTTGTTTTCAATAAAAAATACAACATTTGCACAAAGTACGACGATCCACTTTTCATGTTGGTAAGAGCATTAAAATGAGAAAATATAATGGGACAAAAAGAAATCAAGGGACATTTAGAATAGATAAAAATGTGAGATTAATCGTGAGTAACTATGACAATGCGATTAAATATTTTAAACGTTTCACAGCACTAATTTTTATTTTGAATACATGTGAAATAAGTAGGGTTCAAAGATTCAGTGAATCTCATGCTATACAGCACATGGTCCAATACAAAACAATGCTACAGTCTCAGATGTGTACAATGTGGCTGATCGTGGAGAACAATGGGGTTCCTTTTTTTCAATTGTACAAAGATGGCGGAAGACAGGCTGATACAGCAGCACATCAATAGTACTCTAATGGAGACAGATGTCCTGTCAGGAGGAACAAGGGAAGACTGAGCTCTTGTTTGAAACTCAATACAACATGGATGTAAACAGAAGTGGGGAGGAAAGCATGGTTGTCCTTCATCCATCAACTTGGAGGAACAGAGACTGCTTGATTTAGAAAACAAACAAACAAAACAAAAAAAACACTCCAACAAACTTCTAATGCGATTATCTGATATACTGTTGTAACAAAATAATTGGAGAAAAATCCCATCTTGCATATGGCTGCAACATGAAGTCTATCTCGCTCTAATATAATGAATCCGTTGTTCTGTGCAGAAACAGGGCAGATTATTCTCACAAGACAAATTTGGCAATCAGCCTGTGCAGACTGCATTCAACCCAAAAGTCTGGACAGACGACCACTCGCAGCTGCAACATCAACACGGTTACACAATGGGGCTGCTCCATTACAGGATCTTTGTTTAATGCGATTCAAGTTGTCATTTTACAACTGTAACAGTGAAGTGTCTGCTGTAAAATACAACCCGTCAACATTTTTGGGCTACAAATATTATTTTTATTTTTCGATTGTTTCATGTAAAAAATAAATTTAAAAAAGTCAATTTTGAAAAATGCATCAATCAACACTCAAAAGAGTTTATAAATTTCCTGTCGATCAACTAATCAATTAATAAACTCATCGTTACAGCACTAAAATATTTCAAGGTTCATATTTCTATAATTCAATGAAAAAACTGAAACGAGGGATCTCCTTTCACTGAACAGAGCTTCTATTCAGCATCAGCAAATATTTCACGGCACCCAGAGTTTATTCAAATATTTAAACAACTTGGCCAGCATTGCATCTAAGAACTGCAGTAGAGTATAAATGTGGTCATTTCATTATTAGAACCTGACAGGCAGAATAAAGGCTACTAAGATGGTATTTTCCTACCACATCTGGAGATGTGTGTGCATGGCTCAGTACGCTCATTGTAATACCCACAATCAGCCACTTATATGAATGACTAATTTTCTGGTGGGAAAGATTTCCAGCTTTGTGGTTGTGGTCTAACTTGTATACTTAATATTTCCACAACACACCATCTCTTCTTTTTTTTTTTTTTTCAAACACATCGCTCAAGTAAGTAAGAAAACAAAACTAATAGTTACAGAAGTCAAACCGCATGTAAAAACACTCTGCTTATGAAATTAAGAATAAAACCATCAATTTTACAAAATTCACAACAACTGTAAGTAATCCAGTAGGTAGTGAATAGTCTGTGTTGGCATTATCACACTAGGCTCAGTATGTTATTCACTTGGCAGCAAGCAAAAAAAACAAGTCTTCAGTATTTCCTTTGCACCACTTTGCAAAGGAATAAAGAGTGCAAGTAACTATGTACAAGTGGGATGGATATGAATAATTCATAAACAACACTTATCAGGGTTAAATTATGTGCATTTCAAGAAATCAACTGAGGTTGGTAGTACATGGCTGTACACGCAGGAAGAACAAAGTCATGGATTGTACAAAAAGCCAACAAATTACCATATGAATGTGTAGACATTCTTTCATATGTGGCTACGCCAGCCGCTACACTGCCTCAAGTTGGACTAACATTTGAGATCTTTAAGATGGAGAGCTAAAGAGTGTGGACACAAGCCAGAGGGGGAGCAAAACTAGTTTCAACTTGACAACACAAAGACAGACAGAGGGCGAGGTCTCTGTGCAGGCATGTCACACAGGTGGGCTCAGGTTACCACCCTGAGGACATGTCACCATACTCTGAAGCCATTATGCTGGATGCTCCACACCATGGTTCTCCAACACAGACAAAGTATTCAGGCTTGGTTTGGGTCATGCATACCGGTAGGTTATGGTTCATTCAGGTGGTTTGGGTTCTTGGATAACTTTCAACTAGTACCCAATATAACAAACCAAACTAAAATGATTAACCCACTCAAAATCTACAGCCTCTTGTGAGTATCAAACACAGACTCTTAATCACAAGACACATGTCTTGTGTTTTTCTCCTGAGCCCCCTGCATCAGGACCACTGCTGTGTCAACATTAGGGCAGTGGTGGCCTGGAGGTCGTCAGTTCAATCCCCAGACCGACAGGATCAAATCTGGGGGTGGAAAGTGAAAGAGCAGCACTTGTCCCTCCCTCATTACCACCACTGAGGTGCCCTTGGGCAAGGTCCTTAACCCCAACTGCTCCAGTGGAGCTGCTCAGTGGCCAGCAGATCAGACTGTGGTTGTACCGGAATGTGATCAGGGTGTTCTTGCAAAAGAGAGGTTGCCTCTCAGTGAACCTTCCCTGAATAAATAAAAGGTTAAAAAAAAAAGCACACACAGTAGCCGTACTCTCCAGTCCCTTCATTGTGCCTTGCAGACCATCTAGTCTGCAGTGACCATTTTAGCGGGGATGTCTATGCCAGCCAAAGAGGAGAAGCAATCCTATACCAAAGCACAGACTGCAGAGCTGCAGACAGAGTGGAGGTAAGCTAATGCTAGTAGCTAAACTTACGGTGTTGACCTAGCATTAGTAAGTTACACACAAAAGCATGGCTTTCCATGTATATGTAGTCAGACACAATAATTTGAGCCCGTCAGTGGCAAAAACAGCACTTTTAGAGGACATACACTGACGGTCTCTTGCTCCGTAGGGTTACATTGCCACCTGGTTCGCAGCTGCCGGTTACAGTGTTCTTGCTCAATACCGGACCAATTTCAAAGATTTTTGTTCACATTAGTCACTTACACACAAATGTATGGGAAATAGGGCCCAGGTTGAAAAATACCAAAATGTCCCTTTTAAATGAAGGTCAACAATGTACAACCCCAAATCAGAAAAGGTTAGGACAGTATGGAAAACACAAATAAAAAAAAGAAAAGTAGTGATTTCTAAATGTACTTTGACTTGTATTTCATTGCAGACAATACAACAGAACATAATGTGTTCATGATTTTTATTGTTTTTTTTTTCAAAAAAACAAAATTCCTATTTTGGGTCTTGCAACACATTTCAAAAAAAGTTGGAACAGTAAAGCATTTACCACTTTGTAATGTTGCCATTCCTTTTCAAAACACTTAAAAGATGTTTAGGGACTGAAGACACCAAGTGATGAAGTCTTTCAGGTGTAATTTTGTCCCATTCTTGCTGCAAACAAGTCTTAAGGTGGGCAACAGTACGGGGTTTTTGTTGTTGCATTTTGCGCTTCAAAATGCGCCACACATTCTCTATTGGAGACAGGTCGGGACTGCAGGCAGGCCAGTCAAGTACCAGTATCCTCTTCCTCCGCAGCCAGGACTTTGTAATGTGTGCAGAATGTGGTTTTGCATTATCTTGTTGAAATATGCATGGACGTCCCTGGAAAAGAGGTCTTCTTGAAGGCAGCATATTGTGCTCCAAAATCTCTATGTACTTTTCAGCATTAATGGTGCCATCACAGAAGTGCAAGTTACCTTTGCCAAGGGCACTGACACAACCCCATACCATGACAGACCCTGGCTTTTTTTTTTTTTTAAATAAATAAATTATATACATATATATATACATATATATACATATATACACATATATATATATATATATATATATATATATATATATATATATATATATATATATATATATATATATACATATATATATATATACATACATACATACATACATACATACATACATACATACATACATACATACATACATATATATATATATATATATATATATATATAAATAAATAAATAAATTTCAAATTGAAAACAAAGCAAGATCAAATTAAAATTATTATTTTATTATGCTACTATAAAAAACCATGCCATAATTAAATTTAAAAAAGAAAAAGGAAACTGAAAGAGCAATATGTAAAATTATTTTAAATTGAATTTTCCATTTGGATTTAATATTTGGCTTTTCAATTTAACATTGGCTTTTCATTTGGATTTAATATTTGGCTTTTCGATTTAACATTGGCTTTTCATTTGGATTTAATATTTGGCTTTTCGATTTAACATTGGCTTTTCATTTGGATTTAATATTTGGCTTTGCGATTTAACATTGGCTTTTCATTTGGATTTAATATTTGGCTTTTTGATTTAACATTGGCTTTTCATTTGGATTTAATATTTGGCTTTTCGATTTAACATTGGCTTTTCATTTTAACATTGGCTTTTCATTTGGATTTAATATTTGGCTTTTCAATTTAACATGGGCTTTTCATTTGGACTTGACACATGTCAATGTAAATGAGGAGGCGTGGCCCAAAGACTGGTGGGAGGGTCGGAAACAAGAGGGGTGCAGAGGCACCTTATGAACAGCAGGGGGAGCTGTTCACTCCAATCACTCCTGATTGACAGCCTTTTGTACAGCCCGTGTAACAACAAGGGTCGGGTTTCCAGCATAGACAGAGCAACAATGGGACATTTTTAACAATTTTCCCCATCTTATTCATCATTAAATTAACTTCTGACAACATTTTAGGCAAGAAATTAACCGTTTAGATTTCGAATATAGGCAGTCTTCCGAAAATCATTGCCGAATTGACAATTCGCTTCAAAGTTTTCGGAGTTGAGAAGCTCCATAAAGTGACGGGACAGCCAGCTGGTGGCAGCCGGGATTGCTTGTTCGCCGGCCGGCCAGTCATGCTGGGACGCCCGGCTGTAAGCTGGAGTCTCTCAGACCGGTCTCGTAAAATAAGAGGCTTGTATTTCGCCGTTGACGGATCGTTTGTTTAAATATCACAACACATGTCCATCATAAGATTAACCTTTTTGCCGTTAAACTCCACAAGCGCCTGCGGGCTTGACAACCTCGCTGGTCCACCGTCTCTCACACACACACACACACACACACACACACACACACACACACACACACACACACACACACACACACACACACCCCTTCGGGAGTTTAAATTGTGACATATACATTAGATTTAGTATAAAGTTAATACTTTTTTGGCTTATTTCTTTTCTGATTTTAACTATAAAGACCGTTGCCGTGCTTGCATTACTCCCTTACCCCTCCTACCAGTTCCTATGGTCACCAGTGGGAATGCAAATGGAAAAAACAGTTTTGGGGGAGAGTACCAGCAGAGATACCCACACCCATGTTTGTACTGTTGCTTAATTCAATAAAACATTAAAAGAGAGAAGTTGTTTCCGTCCGTGTTTTAAACAGACACACCTGGGCGCAATTGGAAACCAGAATCAGCTTTAAACACAGTCCTAATCGAGTCCTCATTCACTAACACGGGCCCAATTATAGTAACTACATGAAAACTTCACTGTTGTTGCATGAAATGTCGTTTGTGTTTAGCCTACATCATCAGTTTCTATTATGTGAAATTAGAGGCAAATAAGCCAGCCGGTGGCGAAGCTGCAGACAGAATGCTTCTCAACAGTGTGCTCCCCAGCAGTCAGCTCCCCAGCAGTCAGCTCCCCATGCTGTTCATAAGGTGCCTCTGCACCCCTTTTGTTTCAGACCCTCCCACCAGTTTTTGGGCCACACCTCCTCATTTACATTGGCATGTGTCAAGTCCAAATGAAAAGCCAATGTTAAATCGAAAAGCCAAATATTAAATCCAAATGAAAAGCCAAATGGAAAATTCAAAAGATAAATCTTTTTTTTTTATTTATTATTTAATCTTGCTTCGTTTTCTCTTTGGTCTTTCAAATTTGAATTATGAATAAATATTTCATCCATATATACAGAGTAAGGAATGCTATACTTTGGGTAGAGCTTGGGTGCTTTGAGTAGGAAAAAAAGTGTAAGAGTTATAGAAGCAATGCATTTAGCCAAATTATATGAGTGGAACACACTGAGCACATGGATACACAGGGAAGTGGATTATGTTGCAGGAGTGGTTTATACCCATAAACCACTCCTGCAACATTCTATGGGTGTTCACTCCTTTTGTGAAAACTCTAAACTGTTAAAATCCATCATTACTGACATGAATTCAAGCATCTGCACTCTGTGAAGAAATAAACTACAGCCTTTACAGCCATCTTTTCATGCCACAGGTGGGTTGGTTGATACACAAAAGATAGATTAGGATGATCATTGCTCTGTAACATCTCACTGCAGGTCAAAATGATACTTCAACTTCTATCACTGAACACTCCTGTAGTTGATATCTGTTCTATGCTGCAGCAGTTGAGATATTATCTTTTCTCTGGTGTCCAAATCCCATTAATAGATGCATTTACCATTGCCTGTTTGTGGAGCAATCACATCCTGCTAGACTCACCATAAATACAAGCTGCACCTTACCCTCCCAGTGGTGAGATTCTTTATAGAAAACAATATTTCTCTTGGCAGCACAAATTGCATAAAATACAAATCACAGTAAATACTGCCCAATACTAAATATTATATAAAGTCAGGTTTGCTTGTTGCAAATAGTAGCCTACAACAACTGTTCCAGCTGAACAGAGACATTTGAATGTTATCCCATGATGAGTGAAACACGTTGCAGCAGTAGATCTTAACCCGATTAGATTGAGTGTATAATCCCCTGTGCACCTACCTGTCAGGATGCTTTTCACAGCCACGCAGAAATGTGACAGGAAAGACGCCACTTTCTGCAGCACACTGTGGCAGTGACGCTGCAACTAACTTGACACCAAAAGGTCAAAGGAAAACAGCTGCGCAAATGAGCTATCGCATTTCAGTTGAGTCACCTGCACACTGTCCGTTAACCAAAGCAAGGTGTAAATACAGCAGCAACAGCCTGGCTCATCTGTAGCTAACGGAGAGAGGCGCAACGAGCCAGATTAAATGACTCGGCTTCATGCATAGCCTACAATTTACCGCACTGAGGTTACACACGGCTGCTCCTCTCCCAAACAGTAGCCTACAGGCTCATGACCACGGAGGCGTTCAAACGCCTCCAAGGCGATTGCGGAGGGCAGGTTTTAGGCTACAGCGTGTCTTGTGAAACAAACATCCTACTGCTGAAGGAAAGCAACATTTGTCATGTGTTAGTTTGCTGCTGTGCATTCGTGTAACGTTAGGCTACTGGGATGGAAACTGAAATGTGAACATGCACGTTAAACCCTGCTGTATGTCCACCGGCAACCGTCATTCAGGCTACACGGCTGTTTTTATCCCCGATTCACTGACGTGTGACTGAATGAATCGCAAGATGCGCAGCTTAAAGACGCAGCTTGTCGGCCTTTTCCACTGGACCGTACCGGGCACCGGCCGCCTCAGTGCGCAGCGTCTCCCTGTCAGTCCTGATAAACTTGTATGATTGAGTGACGCGGCCGGACGGCGCTAGGACCACACGGAAGCATGAACGGACATCGAGCCTATTATGCTCGTCATGGTTAAAACAGCATGCTTCTTGGTTCTCCTTACATACCTGTCACCGCCACCTTCGGGATCTGGCCGCGCGCGTCCTGATATTGAAATGTTCATGTTTCAAACGCCGGTTTTTCCCATCCGTGTCTCTGAATCCTGCCGCCTCTCCAAGGTCTGCCTGTATCCACGGACCATGCGTGTTGTTTCCACAGTACCGAGAGGGGCGGAGCCCACGGTCCATGGAGACGGCGTGCAAGTGGATCATGAGAATGCCACTTATTTATTCTCGGAGCCAATCAGCTGCGGTTCACCTCGAATCGGCATTCATTGACCGTGTAAAATACACAGTAGTAGCTGAAGAGTGTTTAGTTTTAGAATTACGTGAGCAAACACAGATACATAATCTCTTTCTTTACCCCTAACGAACTGAACCCAATTGAAATGCTCTTTGGTGCAGTCTGTCTGCATCCCATCGCCTGCACATACAGATGCTTTTCCATCAAGAAATGTGATGGAGACTGAAGGCTGCACTGACTTCTATTTTAACTGAAAAACAAAAAAGCTAAACGGCTTCATAATGGGTTATGCAGCTATAACAAGCCATATAATTATCAAGATCCCATAACTATAGTTTAAAGTCAGACACTATTTCTGTATAGCTGTACTTCCACAGAAAATGCATGATGGCTGTTTGCTAAGTGGTGTTTAAAACTGATAGTAACTTCTCATGCAGGACTACTTCCCATCATCCCAACCATTTTTTGTTTAGAGAGAGAATAAAAATGTCAGTTTGAGCGACACAAATAAAACGGCCTGATCAGATGGTTATACCTCTTTTTTTAATATTCATTGCACATGATCCTACTAGGTGTGACCTTAATGTACAACAGAGGTTGGCCATGGTAACAGGGTTTACTCTACCCTCTACTGGCCGGACATGAAATCTTCTGATTCAAATGAAATCCAACTTTTCTGGTGAAGAATTAAACATTAGTGTGTTACAAAGGCATTTTACTAAAAACAAAATACTAAAAAGGTATGAATTACAATGATTTATAGATATTTACTGTATCCTTCCATACACAAAAACTCTGGTGAGGGAACAAGCTAAAAAATACAGACTTTGCCTTTGTTTTCACCTCCAAGATTACTTAAGCATAAACTAAACAACTTCAAATATACAAAAAGATAGCAAACAGCTACAAGCACATACAGTATTTACAGCAGAGTCTCTTCTCTGGTGAGTTTGAAGGAGCATGAACCACATTCAGAACACTGTGTCTTGTTTTTCATTCAAGGTTCTGGTGGTGTATATTAAAGTCTGAACACAGGTTTACACACCTCCAATTGTTCACAGCAGTCCTTGTTGAACCAGGTGTCCTGATACTCACTACTTAGTATTTGTCACAGTGATTCAGAATCCTCTCTCCTCAGCTGACCTCTACCATCTCCCTCTGTGGAAGGGTGGGCACCCAAACCCTGGCCTCCCATTTCGGAAATGCCTCCCTTCTCTGCCATCCATGCCCTCAGGTCCCATAGAAGGATGTCGATGGAAAGGAGGGCCACGAGGGGGAAAGGGCATAGGCATTCTGAACCTATCTGGTGGGAACATGGGTCCCCGGGGCATCATTTGCGGGGGCATGTGTGGCATGTGTGGAGGCGAGAGGAATGGAGCTAGATGAGGATTCGGCATGCCGGGAGGGGGCTGCAGATGTGGCATACCCGGTCTGGGACCCTGCATGACTCCTGGGCCTGGCATGGTCATCACCGCTGCTCCAGGAGACCCCAGGTGGTTGTCGCTGCCTGGATCTGAGGGTGTGCCTTTGTCTCCTTTAGAATCCTTGGGGGACTCTTCTGGCTGTTTTACACTTCCTGCTGCAAAAGAGGATAAGATAAGGTTTCATCAATCCCCTAGTGGTAAATTAAGTATCGTGGTAGTGCAAAAGAAAAACCAAGAAAGCAAATGTTTAAAGAAGTAACATCAAGTCAACAACAGTGACAACACTGCAGCATAGATCTGTTCATTTTTATCATTAAGTCCAAAGAGAAGTTACTTTGAATCAACATGACAGCACTCAGTTTAGATGATGGTTGAAAATCCACACTGCTTTCTTCTATAAAGATGTCTTACCTGGTGCCAACTTTGTAGGGCAGAACTCTGTGGGGAGGAAAGAAGCTCCTCCTGGAGTCATGGATGTAGGGGACAGCATGATGGGGCCAGGAAAAGCAGGTGGACTCCTGATGGGTACTGCCTGTTGAACCAGTGGCACCTGGGAGACAAAGAAACACAATGGCATCCTCGTTAAGATTAATGTTGTTTTGCCAGACCTATCTGGGAGGGGGGGAAAAACGCACTGGCTTGTTTGTATTTCTTTAAACCAATCACAATTTTCTTGGGTGGCGTTAAAGCAACACTAGAGAACTTTTTGTAGGAGGGAGGGGGTCCGGTGCGTCAGGCTTTCTCCAGCACTGTATATCCAGTAAACTGGACTAAGATTAAAGTAAAATGAGCAAGAAAGCTTTCTTGAAGCAAAACTGTATCAACATCTTCTGATTCCACAGCATGAAGACATGTCTTGATTGCATCCCATGTGTATTTATCTTTGTCACATTTCATGAAGGAAAAAAATCTTTTGAGGAGTATTTGTCCCCCAGTATTTCTGAAAGGTTCCCAAATAATTCAGTAGAGTCAAATACAAAACAAACCGATGTTTCCCCTGTATATACAACACTGACATAATGATGCATTTTTAAGTGGCTGAATGTTCTCAATCCCATAATACGTTGCTGGAATGCAGAATAATCAGGTCATGCATGTGTCTTTAAATGCATCGGTACTTACAAACCCAGTCAGAATCAGAATAAGAAGCACGTTTGCTCAGGACAATGGTTGTGGTTGCAGTTTTGTTTAAAATTGCTTTATCACAGCATCAAATACCCTTATTATATACACTATGTATTTTGTAAACACTACAACCACACACAGTTGTGAACAGGCATGAACAAATGAACTTCTGAAGAAGAACAATGACGGGAGGATGTTTGCCATTATGGAGGCTTTTTGTTGCAGCAAAGTTGAGAGTTTCACTCGGTGGAGCGGTTGATGACTGCAAATTCCCACCCTAACAATACTGAACAATGCCCTTATTTCTTATAATAACCCTAAAAAAACAAAATGTTGATTTGAAAAAGTTTCGGAGTTACAGCCAATACAATAGCTTTGCTTTAAGGTCAAAGTAAAGGTAGATACCTGGGCAGGGATGTGTTTGAGTGCCTGAGAGGGTACAGAGTCTTTAACCAGGAAAGGAAACCAAACACACGCGCACACATTTGAACTAAGACAAACTGCCACTACCTTTAATTAAAAAGTGTTTTGAGATATCCTGCTATTTATCTGTAAGGCCTGGGGACCTCTCCAATTTAACTACTATGCACAAGTATCTTGCTGAGATTAGTAACTGGATGTCGCAGAACTTTCTTCAATTAAATAATCTCGATTCATTGGCCACTAATAGAATTTTTTTTGCCAAAAACCTCAGCCTCACTTTTGACTCCCAGCTGAAATTTGACAAACGCGTCAAGACAGTTATTCCGCCCTGCTACGTTCACCTGAGGAGTATTGCAAATATACATCCATTGCTGTCTTGCTTATTCATGCCTTTGTGTCCTCCCACTGAGACTATTGTAATGCTCTTTATTCCTGCCTAAGCCAAGAAGCTGTTAACCAGTTACAATTAGTCCAAAACTCAGCAGCAAGCAAGACTACTCACTAACACCTCATATCACCACTTCTGAGGTCTCTTCACTGGCTTCCAATTAAATGTAGCATTCAATATGAGATCATCCTACTCATCTGTAAGGCTTTGAGGTCTTGCTCCAGACTATATTATTGAACTACTAATGTAATGTACTGTGCGTTTGCTGTCCTGGGTCCCAGGCTGTGGAACAGTCTCCCCTGAGACTCAGAGCAGCCAACTCTCTTAGATGTTTTAGGTCTCAGCTGGCGACCTCTCTTTTACTTAATGTTTTTGTGTTTGATGCATGTGCTCATTTTTGAATGGTGACACCTCTAATTGTTCTGTTGTAATGTTTGTGCTGTACTCGTCTTTTGTTCTTTTAACCTTTTTATCTTTTGTAAAGCACTTTGAATCTTCGGTTTTAAAAAGGATAGAAATACAACTTTACTTACTTACTAACAATAGATAAAAGCTATTGTTCTATGAGAGCTGATATCACTGACTTGCCATACACAAACATTGTACATGCTATATTGCACAGGCATACCAACTAACTTCATTTTATCAATGACATAGCAGTACTTGTACATTTATACTGATGCAACTTTAAATTTACAGAACTTACAGAATACGATACAGCTTGCAAACAATGACTTAAATACACTATCAAAAGTGTGAATAAAGGATGATGCAATGCAGTCATTTTCTACCCTGAAATTATTTTTCTATATCAGAAAACTCAGGTTTTAAGTGGTTTAGAAATAGAATCAGACATATACATTGTATAATAAATACATACTATTATCTACGACAAGTTAACAGTGTGGCAAATAAAAGTTATACTGTAGTTATGATTTCAGTCAGAATGACTAAAGTTAGTAATGAAGTCACGGTGAAATCATATCACACATATCAAATGTATAAGAAACATATTCATAATGCTATAATGTGCTGTACCAGTTACTGTATGACTGCACTTTCTGGTAATTTATTTTGATAAGAGATATAATTAGGTCAATTTAAGCATTTATGTAAGACCACTGATGCATGCATTTAACTCAAATTGCTCATTCAATTCCAATTTTCCACAAATGGAAATCATGTGTCATGCATTCAACCTACAACCCGAAATCTATCATTAACACAAATCACATTACTTTACATGAATGCATAAGTGTTGGCCAGACTCACTAAGCACATCAAGGTAAAACTCATAGCCTACCAGATGCTGCCAGGTGATCATCTAAAGTTTCTGCCTTGACATTCTCTCCTTGGTGCCAGAGCTGGCTGTAGGCACACGGACTACAGAGCAAATTCACCTACAAATCTTGTTCCTGATATAAAATGTAATATGCGGTTATCCTTCAAAATGTGACTGACAGGGCGCCCGGACAGCTCAGTTGGTAGAGTGGGCGCCCATATATAGAGGTTTACTCCTTGACGCAGAGGGCCGGGGTTCGACTCCGACCTGTGGCCCTTTGCTGCATGTCATTCCTCTCTCCCCTTTTATGTATTCTGCTGTCCTATCAAAATAAAGGCTGAACATGGCATATAGCACATAGCTCTGGAAAGGTTTCCCTGGCAACGTGCAAAAAGGTTTAAGTGACAGAACATTCAGAAACAACTATACAAATTAAAGCTACCGCAGGCAACATTTAAAACCGTTTTGGTAAGGTTTGGTAGAAATCAATTTTCATCTTGACTATTTTTAATATATAAAATGCTCTGAGAATAAAATAATCTGGTGACTGAAACTGTCCAAAGGATGATAACCATTCTGAAATATTATTGCGCCTGAATTTTGAAACCCAACCAGGACTGTTTTCTGCAAGGTGTCCTGCCTGTTATACATACATGCACTGTACACACATCAGCCTAATATTATACCTTGCAAATTTTAAGGGTATATTTGAATTTATTGTATAGTTGAAGAACTATACTTCAAATATTTTTAAGTGATAAAAACACACACAAATACTGTACACATAACTAGGACTCTTGATAGAATTTGAAGGCACCATATCTACCGTTAGAAAATTTTTAGTTTGGCATTTTCATTTATAAAAAACAATTTTCACCAGGTTTGTTCATTGTTCTACAAACATGTACGTCATCATACTAATTAGAAAAGCTATTAACATAGTGGTGATGTAATAATGTGTTCCACATCACAAAAACTGTGAATAGTAAAAAAAAAAAAAAAAAAAAAGGCAGACAGACAATATACTTACTTATACATTTCAACAGAGAATTTGGGGACTCCCCAGTTATTTCAATAATCTTTTTTCCCCTGGAAACACCATTTAGTGGCCATCAGAAGAACTGCAGGTAAAGGCACTTCTGCGCTGGATTCAGTATATGGGAGAGGGGGGTTATTGTTTGATTCATCAGTAGCCTTACTCAGGTCAGTAGGGTCAACTAGTTCTGACATTTTAATCTTTGTCATCTTATTGGGTAATAAGGGTATATGGTTTTTTTTGTTCATATCTTTTGAATGCAACAAAAAAAAAAAATAGCCAGAAGAAAAGATGTCAGACATTGTAAATAAAGATTGGGTAACTTTACTTGAAGGTATCTACATAAGAGTGACATGACACTGTCATGGCACATGAATCCTAACCATAACTCTAACCCTAACCAGACATGACAAAAATGACCGAATGACACTAACAAAAAGAAGCATTGTCATAAACGTTTATGACTTATGTTTATGACACATTCATGACAGTGTCATGTGTCTCTTATGTAGATACCTTCAAGTGTAACCAAAAATTGGAGTTTACTACTTAGTTGACTGTTAAACTCACTCCAGAATATAATGATGCTCAATCACCAGCTTATCACTTTGAGATTTGTCTATCTTCGCTAAAATGGTTAATTGGTGATGGCAAGAGGTGCACATTTCTGTCTGCTACAATGTCAATTTTGATACTGCCATTAGGAGTCACCAAAGTTAGACATTTTTAAATCCTACACATAGTGGCTTTAAGTTTGCCACTTGCACACAAGTGGCGCTTATTTGAATTTAACTACCTGCAACAAAGAAATCAGAGGAAACATGACAGTACATAAAATAACCTGCCATTTTTTATGTAAGCTCAATATGTCATGCCGTTTAACTACTATTAACATACAATTGAAACAAAGAAAAAGCTATTCAAAGGTCAAACAGCCATTATGCAGTCAGAACTCTGGGGAAGCAACAGAGGGGTCTGCTCTTACCCTGGTGTTTCACTCCATCAGCAGCAAATATGACAGAAAATAGGACGTCTGCTGCTCCATTTTTCCCGCAGATTATTTCCATTTAGGAAACCCCACGTGCAGGCAGCTGGGCATTGGATCTTTGATCAAGACCCATCATCCATGATGGGTATTAACTCAGTGCTTTCACTCGTCAATTTAATTCCTTTGTTTATACCTGCTACTTAGAAGACGTGAAAAGACGGAAAAGAGGCAGCTCTACAATAAACCAGCCTTTAGATCTTGCTAGGTTAGATTATTCATGAGTGAACAAATGGCATGGAAACATTCAAGTCCCTTTTATTATGAATGAACCATTCCACAGCATCATCCATGAGTGGGAATCCCTACATCCAAAGAACATTTCTTTAACACTCACCTTTGTGAGGCCTCATGTGAGTCTGATGTAAGTGAAGGATTTTCCTCTTTCCTTGAAATGTCACTTCATTTGAAAACAACTGAAAGAAGACTGCTCAATTTACATTATAATCCATGTTAACGACGGAGCTATCTGGACCTATTCAGTGCATGTGAGAATGCTCCAGAGGGCTAAGAATTAGACCTGTCATGTCTACAACATGGAGAATGTTTTTTTTAAGCATAAAAAGATTTTTTACAAAATAGAGCAGATCATGGTTTTAAAACCCGACACCATCACATCTCGTTCCCCTTACTTCTGTCTCTTGCTCACATTCACAAATACTTAATTTCTAAAAAAAAAACTTTGTGAAAACCTACATTCAAAATAACCCAATGTGTAATTACTATAATTTAGAATACCTTTAGTTTAGCATAGACTAATTAAAATGAGGAATACATCTAAGTGGAATGATTTGAAACTCTCTGGATTTACAGGACCTTTTTCTTTAAAGTGCTCATATGCTCATTTTCAGGTTCATAATTGTATTTACAGGTTATATCAGAATAGGTTTACATGGTTTAAGTTTCAAAAAACACCATATTTTTGTTGTACTGCACATTGCTGCAGCTCCTCTTTCACCCTGTGTGTTGAGCTCTCTGTTTTAGCTACAGAGTGAGACATCTCACTTCTGTTCTATCTTTGTTGGGAGTCGCACATGTGCAGTACCTAGGTAAGGACTACTAGCCAGTCAGAAGCAGAGTATGAGGGCGTGTCCTGACAGTACCTAGGTAAGGACTACTAGCCAGTCAGAAGCAGAGTATGAGGGCGTGCCCTGACAGTAGCTAGGTAAGGACTACTAGCCAGTCAGAAGCAGAGTATGAGGGCGTGTCCTGACAGTAGCTAGGTAAGGACTACTAGCCAGTCAGAAGCAGAGTATGAGGGCGTGTCCTGACAGTACCTAGGTAAGGACTACTAGCCAGTCAGAAGCAGAGTATGAGGGCGTGTCCTGACAGTAGCTAGGTAAGGACTACTAGCCAGTCAGGAGCAGAGTATGAGGGCGTGTCCTGACAGTACCTAGGTAAGGACTACTAGCCAGTCAGAAGCAGAGTATGAGGGCGTGCCCTGACAGTACCTAGGTAAGGACTACTAGCCAGTCAGAAGCAGAGTATGAGGGCGTGTCCTGACAGTACCTAGGTAAGGACTACTAGCCAGTTAGAAGCAGAGTATGAGGGCGTGTCCTGACAGTACCTAGGTAAGGACTACTAGCCAGTTAGAAACAGAGTATGAGGGCGTGTCCTGACAGTAGCTACACTCAACAAATTATAAATGCAACACTTTTGTTTTTTTTGAGCTGAACTCAAAGATCTAAAACGTTTTCTATGTACACAAAAGACCTATTTATCTAAAATATTGTTCACAAATCTGTCTAAATCTGTGTTAGTGAGCACTTCTCCTTTGCCGAGAAAATCCATCCACCTCATGATGCTGATTAGACAACATGATTATTGCACAGGTGTGCCTTAGACTGGCCACAATAAAAGGCCACTCTAAAATGTGCAGTTTTACTGTATTTGGGGGGTCCGGGAGGGGTCCGAAAACCAGTCAGTATCTGGTGTTAGGGTTTATCCGTGAAGAGAACACCTCTCAAAATGCCAGACACCATCAAATTTGCCCACTCAAGTCGGTTACGACGATGAACTGCAGTCGAGAGAGAGAGAGAGAGCGCGAGAGAGAGAGAGAGAGAGCGAGCTGGTTGAACCCTAACACCAGATACTGACTGGTTTTCAGACCCCTCCCGGACCCCCCCAAATACAGTAAAACTGCACATTTTAGAGTGGTCTTTTATTGTGGCCAGTCTAAGGCACACCTGTGCAATAATCATGTTGTCTAATCAGCATCATGAGGTGGATGGATTTTCTCGGCAAAGGAGAAGTGCTCACTAACACAGATTTAGACAGATTTGTGAAGAGCTGTTTGGAGCAGTTTGTGAACAGTGTTTTCTGTTGGAGATGGTAAGTCCCTTTGGGTGGGGACTTTAGGCTTTTTCACTTTGTAAACCTATAACGTGCACAAAAAACCTGTATAACACAATAAAGGAAAGGGAAAAAGCATAACATGAGCACTTTAAAATAAGTTTGAAAAAGCTAAATGTCCAACTGAGGAATGCAAGTAATTTATGCAGTGACAGAGCTTCACAGTTATTTTACTGCTGCATTAGAAGTTTATTTGCATTCTGTATGTACTTTAACTTCATAATTAGACGATCGCAATGTTCCATGATTTAATAGTTTGATGCTGACACCAGCTGGTTTTAACAGTTCGTTTGCAGGCCACTTCACATTCATGTCTCATTTATTGTGATTCATTTTTACTACAAAGTGTTGAAGGGTTCCCACAAGGCTAAAACTATTTTAGACAGGTGGACATGAAATGTGCTCCCTGTGTAAACTGCACAAAAGCCATGCATTCTCTGTAGTTTATATCCTTGTTTATGGTGTGCTAAATGTGCAGTCAAAACTTTTTATCCTTGGCTTCCAACTTCATTTTTTTTTACCTTGTCCACTTCATTCCGACGGCTGGCAACATTTTGTGTTGTATCCGCTTTACTTCAACATGCTTGGTAACCTGTAGAAGCAATGGCTAAGAGTTGTACTGGAAAAATCCTGTTATGTCTGTTTAGTTATTTATCCATGAAACATTGACAAATAAGATGCCAAACATAGACCAAAGGATGCAAACAGCCTGTAAGAAGAACATAAGAAATGTAAATGTTCTGATCTTCGAATGAAACAGAGCTCATACAAATGACATCAGACCCAATCGTCTTCTAACATTACAATCGCAGCCAGTTCGCTAGGTGATATTTACCATCTGGCATGAGACTAGACAACGTAGGACGTTCAGTAATGTATGCAAGATAAGAGATCATTGACCTGGCCTTGTGACTAAGAAGATTTTTAGCAGGAAACCAATTTTAAGACATTACAAAGCTCGGCCCTAAAACCTTGATAGCGTAAAAAAGGCAACAATTCTGAAACTGAACCACTGTAGGGGATCCAGGGAAAAAACTTCTCAAACGTCTTTTACAATTTTAACATGTACATCGAGCATCTTAATCATTTCTGAGATGAAAATATGGAATAGGGGAAAAATATATATATGCTGTGCTTTTGATTTTTAAACTACTGTGGAACTGTTGTGCAAGAGGTGAAAAAAGTGGCACAAGCTCCGTCAACCCCACTGTGATGAGCAGATATCGCCTTAACAGTTCAATTCAACTGCATGTTCAGGAGCATCATTTCTTTGCTGGCACTGCTTAGCCATGCACCACTTTTGTGCCACTTCTCCTCCCCCACTAATCTCCCTCTCTGCAGCTGACAGTGAAACTCCATCCTTTTAGAGCAACACACACACTGGCCACGTCGCGTTAGTTGAGGTGTCATTTGACACCTGTACCACATACCAAGCATGCCATATAGACAGAAGAGCCAGTCAAGGTACAGTAGCTGGGACTTTCCCATCCAAGAAGAAAATGTGAGGAAATTGCAGCTTTTTGGAGAGTTGACGCACATTGATGTTGGAAACGGCGGCATGTCTTGACAGGTACATGTGTGCCAAGATGCCATTGGTGTGGGATTACGTAGATACATACATAAAACAATGGTGAGCAAACTGTCACAAAAAAAGCTAAAGTTATCTGCTTTCAATTGTGGATAATGTTAAGTAGCAGCGTAAGGGTTTTCCTCAGTTTTCATTACCCAAACGTGTGGTCAAGTAATACTGCAATAGGTACAAGCTTGTCCGTGATTTGCACAGCCAGAGAGAGCCCAGAGGACCTAACATTTATATGTAGGTATGAGGTAAGAAAAAAACCTCTTTAGAGATACACAACTCATGTGGGTCTTACATCCAAAAAAAGGTGAATTTGCCAAAGAGTATGAGGTAAGTATTATTTGCAGGTATTAAAAGTGGTTAACCTGAAGAAGTTTCCAAAAGCCACATCTTAAATCCAAAGAATTCAAACTTGTGTATTACCTTTAAAATCAAGAAATTCCAATGGTCATGTGGGTATGTAGGATGCCTGCTATAGAACCTTTTGTAGTGATTGGATGAAAAAAATAAAAATAAAAAAGGGGTACTGCTCAAGATTTAGAAGGCTGATAAATGCAGATTTCTGTAAAATCCCATAATGCACAGAATCAGAGGGACATTTGGAAAAACAGGGAGGCTTTAAACGACTTAACTACAAATCATTTTGAATTTAACACTGTCTATGTTTCCCAAAGAAAAAAGGCTGTAAGCAATAATTGGACAGAAATATGGCAGCTCTTTGCCGGTAGAAAAAAACTACACACATACACAAGCATCTCATCCCCCTTTAAGTGGCACTCCCTAATGCCGGCCTTAGACCAACAACTTATGAAGCGTTTTCAATATCGGAATCAAATCATGAGTTATGTTGTGGTCCAATAATCTCGATTGTTAGGTGGTCATAAAACTCAAAAAGGCCCATCTAAAAAAATCAATATCACCTAGAATACCGCTGCCTCGGTCGGTTAGTTTGTGTTATTGTGTGACCGAACTAACCATTTAAAAACACCACAGTCGGAGCATAAATAGATATAATGGCTTCAGTTCCATAAAGGGCTCAGTACGGCATGGTAAAGCAGTATTTAAAAAAAAAACTAAAAACATAATATAGCATACACAAAGTTTTTTCAGGTGGGCTTTTTTTTTAGGTGGCTAAAATACATTTTGCTGCTGCCCCCGTCAACAACTGTACATTGCTTAGGTACTCCTGCCTGCTTCTCCAAAGTGGGGGCATGCGGACCACCATTTACTGTAGGTACACCAAGTCCCTTATACAAAATCAGATCCATCCCATTAAGTCCTTCTCATCCAGATGTTCCAACAATATATCAAGCAGGTTTAATATTATCATAAGTTGTCAGTCTTGCCTCATGCAAATGGGGAAGTTCAATGACGTGAACATTGTAAATAACCAATAGGTGCCCTCTCTCCAGCACCAAACGAACGCAGCAAACCGGGTTGACAGTAAAAAAATTGACGGGGACTCCGGGGATGCGCAAGAACATGAACAGGTTTTGGTTCTCTTGGACTGTGGGAAAAGAGGGGGGGAAACCGGTAGAATTGTGGAGTGAACAAGAGTGCCTCTATGATGTGCCCTCTATTTGTACAACGATAGAGTGGAACCCAACCAGGGTCACGTCCACATTCTGCGGTGTCTTCTCTTTTTGGCTGGTTTTCAGAACAAACCACTGCAGACACAAGGTTAGCGGTGGCCAAAAGTTGCTCGTTTCTGCTCTGTTCAGTTTTTCTTCTTGTAAATTTCCCCCAGGAGCAGGATGGGAAATTATCTCAAAATGATTGTAGTTGTAGTCTTGCAATCAGTGACCCTGCAAGATTCCCAGTCTTTTTAAAAATCTTATAGTCTAAATAAAAACTATGTGACTTATAACGCAGTCTTTAGATGTGAAGGGTATACAGATATTAATCTTTTCAAAGTCTTTTAGTTTATGGTAGGCTTAAAGGTGCACTGACGAAATTCACCGGACTACACATACAGTAGAAAACTGATATTTCAAATTGTTTTCAAACAGCAAGTGCTTAATCAAGATGAATCTTTACTCAACCATCTTTTGCTTCAATGTCCATTTTTTTATTATTTGTATGAAGTGACCATAAAATAGCTAGGAGGGTAAACATGAAGGCAAAGTGTGCAGTCTACTGGTCATGTTGCATATTATTTGCAGACATCTGTGGCAAACAACACAACATGCATGTGGCCTGACAACTATAAACTGAACTTTTGCCTAAGGTCTAAAACTCTACATATTCCAAGAAGAGGACTGGGTGAGTATACACAGCAAAAATGTTTTAACCCAGAAAATAAATTCAAGTCCCTTGGACGGTATGCTGCTCAATGAGGAGCAAACAAAACGGTTT
Source organism: Gymnocephalus cernua (assembly GCA_023631565.1). Classification (NCBI taxonomy): domain Eukaryota; kingdom Metazoa; phylum Chordata; class Actinopteri; order Perciformes; family Percidae; genus Gymnocephalus; species Gymnocephalus cernua. The sequence goes on from CM042430.1 coordinate 7,098,603, forward strand.
GAGAAGGTGTCAATGCATAAAGTATCTCTGCTCATTGATCCGGCACTATAAATGAAATCAAAACAGTAAGAATAACAAGGATCAACTCATGCATCTTCCACAGCTTTAAGGCCAAGTTTAGCCCAAAATGCAATACATACAGTATTTTTTGTGTAACATCATGATTGAGCAGGCAGACATTTGGACACATCCCTTTTCAGTTTACTTCATTAGAGCAAAAAAGCTAATAATTTCAGGTGCTGATTTTAAAATGTTCAATCTAGCAGCTCCATGACATATTATATAAAAACTTCTAACCCACAAACAATTATTCAGCAGACTAATTTGTGTTCTATTGTCTTGGGTACAAAGACAAATATCTTCAGTTTGGAGCACACAAAGTACTACCTCTTTAGAAAATTATCTTCAAAATTAGCATTAGGGCAGTATTATGTTTTTCTTACACTTGGTCTTTTTATATTTTACTATACTTTATTGAAAAAGTTTAAACCTCAATATAAACAAGTCAAACAAATGTCTCTATAAACTTCAGTCATGGTAGGTTGGCCATTGTAAAAAAAAAAAAAAAAAAGTCAGCATATTATACATTGATAACTAAACTAAGCTAAACTAGAGCCAATTTATTTTACTGGTCTTTTAAGGCACGACAAAGAAATACTGACAGCCTAACAATTGAGTCAGAAGTAAGCATGGCTAATTCAGTAATTAATTACTAGAGATGCACCAATTACAATTTTCTAGGCCGATTCCGATTTTTCTTTGCGTCTGACCAGCCGATACCGATTTTATTTATTTATTTTATTTTTTCTAACCACTTCACAGCACACACACACATATATTTTATATCTTTTCTTTAATAGAAAATTTTACATTTTCCATAGAACATAGAATATTTTTTGAATAGATAATCAATTGCTATAAAATAGGACTATAAATTACTCCTGGTGTGGGAAATTCACACACATCTAAAGTGCAATGTTATGAAAGAACCATTTCCTTTTCACATTCAATATCCAACTAAAAAAGGGATATATTTAACAAACTAAACTTCTGTATGTATGAAAACAGGGAAAACGGGTCATGGCAATAAAATATATAAATAACAAATAAAAATAAAATATAGCCTTGCAGTATAAAGATATTTCTCAAAACGCACACACACACACACACACACACACACACACAGGCATGTTTGAACGTCAACAGTAACGTTCACTGAAAACAGTGTGTAGTTCCTTTTTTAGCAAGTTTGCTTTATTTGTTGCTGTTAACAGGCTTATCTGCTAACGTTAGCTACCGACGATTACCTTGGAACAATCCAGCAAATAGACGGTACCCTAGGGTGCCGTTACCAGAAACAGATAATTTAACGTCACTGCTCATTTTACACACAGTTTAGCAACAAAAGTAAACGCAGAGGGAAGATTACTATGTTTTTAATGTGAGCGGTATGTATCCCCACTAACCTGGAAAGCGTTTTAAACAGTAATGTTAATACAGTGTGTCTCCTGCTTCTGGGCGTCTGAGGCAGAGGGACCACAGCATTCGCTAATGTTAGCTTCTTGTCTCATCTGGGGTCTGATAAACAGTAAATTCATCAGTCAGTGTGCCCAACGTTATTTTCCGATAAACTGTCATATCACGGGACCCACGTGAGTGCGGTTTTCATGTTCCAGTTGTTCAGCAGAGAGAGAGAGTGGCTGACTGTTTGCCTGAGATCAGTAGAGCAGACGGATGATAACTTTATGACATTTCATAAACAGCTGAACGAGCGGCAGTGCGCCGCTGCTACATGCATATAGTGGAAACCCTGCATCTGCACGTGTGATGCTGATGTTGCGCAATGTTAATCAGTGCATCTCAATAAATTACCAAAAACAGGATTGTAGAAATCAGGATAGCATTCGTTGATACCTAAGACTATGATACAAGAGTGGTTTAGGTGGTTTTGTTGTTAAGGATTGTGAAGTTTTCCCCTAATAATTTCATCAATAGCACACACTCAAACTTGTCCAGTAAAGAGAAAAGCATACATAACTGAAACCTGCTGTATGTACTGCAGTACATGGACACCGAGCCATGACAAATGGCTCAGGCCTTGCAACATTCCTCTTGCCGAAAAAAACCCAAATATAAACAAATTGGAAAAATAACTTCTTCTGTCCAGTTTTCATTAACCGGTTTGGCGCAACACTTAGCATAAATTGCTAAGGATGCTGACGGCTTACCTTGTCTCCCACTGGGACACTTCCTCCCAATCGGGTCTTTAAGTCCCGCCAGCAGCCAACAGTCAGATACTCTCGACCGAAAGGCATGTGAGCAACCTTGCTTTACAGCAAAATATGGCAGGTTGCAGACAGTCCAGCTGGATGGTGATTTTTTTAAACCTAGTTTGGTAATCATTTATTTTATTCAGCTTGTGGTCATGAGGACATTTTTACTTGCTTTAAAATTTTAACAACACTGCTAATTAAAACTAAGATTTGGGCTTCATATTTGGTAATCACCTGAACTGTCACATCTGTGCTGTTATTGAATTACTGCAAGCTCAATATCAGTTTTTATATCCATCTATTTAGGGTTCACACCTATTGCAACCAAAACACAAACAACAAGAAGCTGATTCTATTTAACCATTGAAATATATTTTTGAGTCATTCAACAACCACTGGTGGATTGATAAGGGGGAAAGAAATTGTAATTAGATGTGAAAATGAAACATTCTATACACAATAACTGATAATAAACCCAGACATTCAGTATAATAGAGCTCAGATACTAAAAAGAGAGAAAAGGATCACATAAATGCTTCCCTCTACACATACCACAGTAATTAAAAGGTTTTTGATATTCCCACTTTATTTGAATAAGTTATACTGCACAGTACAAGGTTACTGAGTGTAGATGCAAATATATCGCAAAGAGAAAAGAGAAACGAAAGAAAAAGCATTGCTGGATTTAATGCCTATCAGCAGAGGAGCTTATCTGACTTGTGGCAATTTGGATCAAAATCCCCTAAATTACACATTAATTCAGCACTCCATAATAACCTTATCCCATGTCTGTTACACACACTCTTGACTGAGAATCTTTTTTTTAAGCACTTCGGCAATAATTTGTAACATGTAACCATTTGGGCTGTCTGACCTCTCTAAGAAACTTTGACATGTCAAGTTTTTGTCTGTTTCTCTGTTGGGTTGGATCAAATAATTAATACATCTACTATCTGCAATTGGCTGAATCTATCCAATTTATATTATATCATAAACAAAATAAGTTTCTTGATATTTCAGCTTTTTTTATATTCAGCATTAAATGTATCAAATATGACAAATAATTAACTTCTACACAAACAATTTGCATGCCATTGTGTGGCTTTTCAAGTAATATTGCATAGGTGTATGTTTCATCCAAAGCATTTGTCAACCAGAGTATTACTTCAGTTGTGAAGATGTGACACATGGAGCTCACAAGCACACAAACATACACACAAACCCAAATACTGGCCAACAGGAACATTTGCATCCCTTTTTTGACACCAATGTCACATTTGTTTTTTCTTGGCCCCCGAGATCAACAGCCTATTTAATCTTAGCCTAGTGTAAACTAGACCAGATGGTGTAAATCACTCATTTAAAAAGTAGATGCAATCAGTACTGACCAAGCCATTGGGTGAAGCATCACTACTGATTAAGCATTAGCCTAAGGCCCTATCCACACGGAAACGTATTTCGATGCAAAAAGCACATCTTTTGCATCGTTTGGGCCGACTGTCCACACGAATCCTGTAAACGCACTGCCCGTAAACGCACTTTTTTGAAACCTGGTCCCAGGGTGAATAAAAAAAAGCCGGCTCACGTTTGGCTTCGTGTGTACGGCGAAACCGCATATGTGCGTATCGATGATGTCATCCCCACACACCTCGGACTCAAAGCTCCGCCTTCAACCCAGCTGACGGCTATTATAGCAGGGAGCAATGCTGTTTATAAAGTGGAAGCATACATATATACACTATGAAGTGGAAGTAGAGAACTTATCAACTAGCTCGCTAATATGTCTGCTCACCAACTCCTTGAACGGATTATAGTAACTTTTAGCACCGCTTATTGTAGAAAGGCTACCGCAAGAAAAACGTGTAGCTAGATTATCAAAAAGACATCGGATCATTGATGTTTGTTTGACTGCCGATGTTAGCTAGCAGAGCTAGCGTTAGCGCTCTAGCTAGCGCACTAACGCTAGCTCTGCTAGCTGCAATCACGTCCGATAGAATGTAAACAAATTCTTTTTCTAGGTGGCCTTTATATAACGAGCAGTGGTGTAAGTTATTAAAGTCTAGTCCATGGATGTGTTAAGCTAAGAGAACTAGCTAGCTAACAGTCATGTTGTGAAAGGAAGTCACTGAAGGCTGCTCTTCTTCGTTCCGTTAATTTCTGTAGCAATAACAGCGCTGCCTACAGGCCTGGCATATGAAGTACCGTGTTGAGTCATTTACATATGGATTCATGTGGACATCAATTTTCTTGAACCGAATCCAGGGAAGACGGATGCGTTTTCATCCTAACGTCTTCGTCTGGATGGGGCCTAAGTTATATTCTACAAGAGCATACATAGCATAGAGCATAGCAGTCTTATGGCAAACGCTGAAATCATACATTTTTGAACCTGTATTTTGGCAGGATCTTTGTTTGAAATGTCAGTTACTTTAACCATTAGTGAATTTCACCAATAATTAGGGCTGTAACTAACATTTTTTCATTATTATTTAATATGCCGATAATTTTCTTGATTAATCGTTTAGTCTATAAAACATCAGAAAAAAGTAAAAGAAATTCCATCCCAATTTCTCCAAGTCCAAGGTGATGTTTTTGTTTATTACTTTGTAAATTACTTTACGATTAATCTACTAATCATTGCAGCTCTACCAATAATATGGCAGAAGCATCAGTAATGTGACGATGGTTACTTATGGACTAATATAGGCTGAGCACCAATTTCCAGAATAACACTGATTTTACTGAACGAGGTATTACCTGTCCCAATACACTATTTATACAATTTTCAGCCGATTAGGACAGGTATTTTCCCTGGCCCATGGTACAAGTCCTAATGAAAACTATCAGAAGCTAAGTCAACCTTACACTTTGATTTGCAGAGTATTTCTCACTGAATGGGGATGTCTTTAAATGCAGTATTTTTTTGCACTGTATGGAACTATCACAATATTTTAAATTTTATTTAGATTTTGTCATTCTCTTGGGTAATTCTTTTTTAATTTACACCTTCAGAGAAAATAAGATGAGGGGGGGGGGGGGGGGGGGGGGTTCAGATAAGCTCCTATACTCATATGCAACACAAATTTATTTTCCCTCCACAAGAAAGATTGTGAAGTAAGCCTCCAACACCAAGGCCAAAATATGAACACTTGTATTATCAAAAGGAAGGTGTTTAAAGACTGCATGATCATTACCTGAATGTGAGCAGTGATGGTTCCATCTGCTGGTACACTTTCCAGCGCTCCATTTACAGCTGCCTGCATATTGAGGTCCTTGCCATGATTCCACTCTGTGCACAATGGAAAATAAAACAATGTAAGGAAAACCATTTCTCACAGCCTGCAGCAAGTGAATCTTGGCCATGCTTATGAAATACTCAATTGTTTACCTGGATTTAGTGTCTCTGCGTCCAGTATACCCCCTTCTCGATAGCTCTCCAACTCCTCCACTTTGACTTTGCTCCAGGGGATGTAGGTAACTCCTCGCTCCACATCCCAGAACTTTTTGTGCGCTGATTTTATACCTTTGTTTAAAGCCCAAGCAATCTAGGCAAGAATGAAATTAGCTATGATCAAGTTAACAATCACAACTAAAACAAGTCACAGAACTAGAGATGCCCCGATCGCGTTTTTTAGCCTCTGGTACCAATTGTCGATGATCAATGAGCAATATCTGCCGATAGAGGGCCGGTAGCGATCATTTTGTTGTTTTGTTAAGTTATAGCAGCTGATATAGCTGTGAAAAGTATTGGGCCGTTTGCCTGTTTGTAGTGTATTAGGATCTCCACCAGGTGACAGTGTAACCGGCTATATAATGGTGTGTCACTCTTTAGTAGACCTATGAATAAGAATCACAAGTCAGTCTTGTTCCTTATACCCTTTTCCCACCAATAATTAGCGCATTTAAGTTTTTGAAAGGGAAAATCTGCTAAAAAAAGTTGTGTAGTATATAGTATAGGTTTTTTTTTTTTTTTTCAACGAAATGTGTTTCTGAAAACATTTTATGCCAGAAATAGGCTATGCAGTTTCTGAATCTGTCTCCATTTCAGATCGACAACTGTCACTTTAAAAGATTTTTGTCAGCTTTTCAGAGGCGGAAGCCCCCCTTCTCCAAAGTCTCCGTAAAGCTACCAGGATGACATGCACAGCTGCTCCTATAGAAATGAATAGGGACACACTCCCCAGACAGGCGGGTGGTCTCTGCGGCATTTAAGTGAGCATCGGCGACGAAAGTTAAGAATAGCCAAAACCAAAACCAAACCAAAACCACATTATCGTTGCTTGTGTTACTATCTGCCATTTGGGTGCTGCATTTTTTTCCTCACTCTCCGCTTTGAGCTTAAACTTGTCATGCTCAGCTTAGACTTAGACTTCTCTTTATTGATCCTTTTGGGATGACTCCTGCAAGGAAATTGGATTTCCAGCAGCAGATTTCCAGCATCTTAAAAAACACTTACAAAAAACAGTATAGAAAAACAGTATAAGATAAAACAATAAACTCTTAGCTAAATATAGAAAGTAAACACTAAACAATAATAAAAATAATAATAATAAACTCTTAGCTAAATATAGCTGGTGGCGACCCTTCAACTAGGTTTTGTTTGTAGTAGTGTGCGTGCCTGAGAAAATACATGCATCTCCTAGTGTTTAACTATATGTGTGTAGTATATCGGCGGCTAGAAGATATTAATGCCGAGCCCCCGATCACGCGTTTAGTAAATATCGGCCAATATTGATCGGCGGTCAATCAATCAGGGCATCCCTACACAGAACCAATATAAATTATTTTTTTGAAAATAAAAGCAATCTGTGGATATGTACCTTAACAGGTTTCTGATTGACTTTGTATGACCCCCTACTGAGTTTGTTCAAGGCTGTATTAGCATCTTGTCTGTGAACCATAACAATGTAGGCACAACCCCTCGGAGGAATCATCTGGACATAGAGAAAGAAAAAGGTAGTAGTGCAAAATACAAGATAACATTATCTGAAGACCACAGAGAATCACAAGTATCTTTGACATAAATAGGCCATACTTACATTGATGGACTCAATCTGGCCAAACTCTTCCAAAAGGGACATCACGTCGGACTGCTGAGTTTTTTTGTCTAGTTGTCCAACCCAAAGTGTGGTGCTGCAAACTAATAGCAAAATAAGATAAGTAACTGCAAGAGATTTAAGTTAAAACCTTGATAGTCCATTTTAATTTACTGGTATGTGTTATTGTGGATAGAGTTGACTGAATTTATGGCTGAGCTGTAATGGTTACTACTCAGATTGCTTAGGCAACCTGAAAGTATGAAATGGTTAACAAATCTGGTTGCACA